>JBBMOY010666651.1:0-23793 GCA_037951405.1 Platydemus manokwari | reverse complement strand
GCCAAATCTATTGTTGAAAAATATCTGGCTCCTTGTACAGCATCGAATATTTCTTCGGAATTTGGTATAGGAAAAATTGGTCTTAATTAATACGCTATTGTTCTTTTGAAAATTTATAAGATCCTTGAGCGGCGACTGGCAAGGTTCTCTAATTTATTATAGGTAGTTGGAAGCTAATAGTCTAGCAACTATAAGAATGAATAAAGATTACCTTGTACTAAGGTTAAAAAATTAATTAGAGTGTTTGGGCTGGGCCCAAGACGCAGTTTTTAACAATGATGATTTTCATTTACATTTTTAAAGTTTACAAAATATAAATTAACTTTGCTTGGCGGAGAATATTCGGCTTGTCTCGTTATAGTGTCTGTCTTCACTAATTGTTAGGTGATTATATAGTTTAATATAAGTCTTTAGTCATGGAGTGGGAATTATCTCATGGTTGTTAATTTTGTTTAAATTGTATAATCCACAATTTAATGTGTGAACTCAGTGGTGATCTGATATAATAAACTAATTCGAATAATAGAATGAATTGTGCTAATCGATATATAGCTTGCGAATAGACTGATTTTATTGGATCAATAACGGGATGATTTTTAGAATCAATTTTACTATGGGCTTAGCAATATCACTATGGGTTTTTTCTGATTCATTTGTTTTCTTTTATACTGGTTTATTTATGTTTTCCAGGCTATCTTATATTTTCATCTATTTTTGTATTTTTTGCATCATTTTTTTTAGCAACTTCTATTTTGTTGTACTATTTATATATTAATTAATTAATCTTTTAATTATATTTAATTATATTTATATTTATTTTGTTGTTTCTACTTGATGTGTTTCGGGGTTGATTGATTTTTAAATACATTATCAATATTCAATAATTTAATACAATGAATCAGTGCCGTCTTGACCAGTTTCCACGAGTTCTGATCAACTCCAAGGCACAATCTATAAAACCTTAATTAACTATTTCCTATCTTCACCTCCCGATCAATACTATTTGATGATAGTATGATCGGCAGCATTGATTTGAATATTATATTTTTCACTATCAGTTGCAAATTAAATTATCCTGCAATTATACTATTACAATAAGATTTATTGTTATACAAATTCACACCAATTATAAAAATTTTCAAATTAACTATTTTAAAACTATAATATAAGAATAATAAAAATACACTTCAACGATGACCTTAAAAATTCTGGAAATAAGCAACGGTTGCAAACTTCAACTCAAGAAGCCGAACCAATACCCGGAATAGGTTTTTTGAGATAAAATTCTATAATATGCCAATATACAATACGATAGATTGTATCGATAATTATTTTACACTATTAGTCTAACTCACTTTGATTTGAACGATAAATTAATATAATGCCTGGGGCTGGAGAACGAATTGAATATTTCGAAGGCTTCTATGGCAAATACGTATACCGAATGTAAATCGAAGAGTTCACGATAGATATGCTTCCTAGTGGTTTCGGTAAATCATGAGCGAGTTGTAATGTTCCAGCTCCTATTTATACTTAATTTAGACGGTGCTTATAATGGTGTTAAATATAATATATTTTGTGTTACATTATTATCAACGTCCCATATTATGTACTATATATTAAATATTATTCCCTAATGATAAATAAATATTATTCCAGTCCTTGTAATATATAAAAATATAATTATAATTCTTATGTAATAATTTTATATTAAAATTCCAGCTAGATTATTTTCAGAACTGTAAGATATCAAAACACTTCATTGCTTTTTCATGACCGGATAAAATGTTACATTGGATAAAAATAAAATATGAGGTTCATTAATACAACTCAATGAACCCATCAACAATTTCTACCAATTAATCGATACAACTTTGTGTCAACTAAATATTATCAACAAAATAAAAAATTAAAATTATTACATATATCCTAATTATAAATTACTACATATATACATAAAAATGTAAGATATCACTCATACATATAAATTGTCAAAATTTTTGTTAAAACTACACATCGTAAATTGTCGAAGTCATCGTCATCATTGCATATTTGCACAGAATTCTTTGAAACCCAAACATATTTATAGGATAGCCTGGATTATTCAGAAAATTTTAAAAAAATTAATATTTCAATATTATTATTTTAGGATATTTTTGTACCCAGCAGTATCGTGTTAAAAATTTATATGATGATAAATATTTGGAAAAACAAATAAAATTAATGTTGAGGTTCATCATGAGCAAAGAATTATCACCGAAAATGTGGAATATTAACAGGCCAATTAGCATTAAAATGACGCTATGTATGGAATTCAAGAAGCAGCATTTAATTTACCGTTCAATCAAGGTTATGATACTTTAAAAAAAAATAAAATTTTTAAAGATGTTGTTATTAAATACTACCAGAAGGAACCCAAAGAAACCAGCATATTGCTGCAAGCTTTTTAAACAAGGGAAATGGGAAATTCACATACTAATTAATTGTGATTGAAAACATTCAAAGTAGAACGAGGAACCTCCTGGAAAACAGAAGATTGGAATACTTGAATCAGTGCTGAGAGCGTACCAGTCTAGATAGCCATGAAATTCAGAGAAAAACTAGTTTAACAATACAATCCAAGGAATGAGAGCCACCTCAGAGCATTCCAAACATGAAATATTATCCAACATCAAAAAATATGATTTACAGGGAGTCATTCTTAAGAACGAAATTGAGTCAGAATGAAATCTAGGAAATACCGGTATTCTTCGATGTAGAATTTATAATATTTGAGAAATATATTGGTTTAAACTTTATTCCTAAAAGTAGTTTTACTTATTTGATTTAGAATTAATTTTTAGTAAAATTTTAAATCTTCAATCCAGCTTTAAGTTCATTTAAAATTTCACTGAAATATCTGCAAAAATTTCATTAGGTAAATTGCCTTGTTTAAATAATTCATTTTTAAGAATATTAAGTAATTATGACATATAGAGTTATTTGTTCAAGTTACGTTTTGATAATATTATGGTATTTATTCACTTTTATTTATGGATTTCATATTGGACCATTAAAAGATGAAATCAATTATGGTTCTCGATTCAAGCATCTTACTTTTATAAATATTGTAATTTTTATTGGAAAATATGTTGATAATAACTCTAATTAAGTTACTGCAGATCTTTTATTTTTCATTCATGGTTTTCTATTGTTTCAAAAAAAGAACTCTTCGTCGAGATTATTTTTTAAATTTATCCTATTCCATAATTTGTACCACAACATTGGTGAGAAGTTGAAAACATTTACTAAAGCATATGTTTGATTGGTTAACAGTTCGTTTCAGTTATGTTTTGGTCACTATATGTTCTCAATTACGAATTGGTCATTTCAAAACACCATAATGATGTTGTACCACTTTGGTTGACTCATTCTAATGTGAGCATTTTCGATTTATTTAAAACTAAAGTTGTTTTTTAATTTTAAAATTGGTCTTATATTTAAATGGCAATATGTATTACAATTTGTAAAAAATCTAACTCTTAGGTGGTATTGGTGAAACAATCTACTTAATTCAGTGACAAATTATTATAATTTAATGCTAAGATTATAAAAAACTTGCTTTATTGAATTCAAACCAGAATATTTATTTTGTTGTTGTCATAAAAATAACCTGCTTATGTTTTGATTATGTATTTTATAAAATTCCATTTACGATTCAGCACACCATCGTGGCAATATTTATCATCTACGATATGATGGTAAATCCCCCAGTTTTTCCCAAACGTAATATTGGTCTGTCGGCATTGTTTTGTCTGTTATTTATCTACATTTTATGGTAAAGCATTTGTGCTGTTTGTTTTGACTAAATATTAATCATCATCGTTCAGGATCCATTTCATTCACTACAAAACCAACCGTTGGGTTTATCCAATTCTTCAAGTTTTACCCACCCATTATCGATTATTATTTTTCTTGTTTTGTCTCATATTGATAATCATTCTTTATATTATCAGTGAACGATTGGCTAAATTGCGGCTCTATCTCTCGCAAACATCTACCGTTTATTCCAAATCATATCTCGTTGCTTAATGCACCAGAAGAACAAATGAAGAAAATTTTTTAAAAAAATATCGTACAACTAACTAATATTGATTTTTAATAAATATTAATTAAAAATTAATTCAATTAAAACAAATTAATTGTGATTGTTTGATTGTGATGAAAAAAAAATCAATAAATTGTTTATTTTAATGAAAACAATATACAAAAATCAAAGCAACAAATATAACATCCCCCCAAAAACAGAAGAAAATCCCATTTCATGAATTTGTTTGTTGACAAGCATTATTTAATGGCATTCAGTTTGGGTAAAAACAGAATTTCCGCTTCTTTTGGTGATAGTTCTGCATCGCTGACCTACAAAAAATTATTGATTATTAACACCATTGTTGAAAAATCGATTGGAATCATTAATTCAGATATGAGAAACAAATCATTTAGTAGCTATTGTTAATTTTCTGAACAAATAATCTATAATGATAAATACACAATTATCATCTGATCAGATACACTATTTTATGAATACAGAAATATGAAATAGCACAACTCATAAACTGATATGATTTCCAGAACCACACAGAAATGATTTTGTAAATATTAGTTTCATTCATTAAATGATAATCTAGATGATCAGTTATTTGATATTTATTTCATCATCTGGAATAATCAATCATGGACAAAACTGCAGACAATTGTATTGATTGAGGTATAAAAGTTAAGATTAATCCAATGAATATGGGATATTATTGATCATAGCAACTGAATGTGTTAAATTGATAAATATTTCCATTAGGCAATCGACAAATTAAATTCAACCAGCATTAAATTGCATAATATCTTTAAAATAGCTGTGCAAATCACTAAAACACACAATATAATCGTGTAATTAAATATTAAATGATACCCTTAAATAACTACTACTAAATAAAATAAAAAATCGATTACAAATTTTCATGACTAATCAGCATAAACAATAATTTGCATCACTTGGTTATTATAATCACTATCTAATACCATTCCAATAAGATTTGAAATAGATTGAAAACATTTTTAAAATCATATAACCTACTTATTATAATCAGTAGTTAATAATAATTAACATTAAAAATAAACAATTTAAAAAATATTAAATAATTGTTTTTAACGCTTTTTTAATTCGAATTCTGAAAAATTTTTGAATGACCGTCAAGATATTCTCAAACACTATATAACAATTCAAAAATCGTTAAATTAGTTAAAAATATAATTGTTATCATTGGTAAGAATCAAGGTAATAATAATCATTTGATAACAGCGATGACGTCATTCGCAGAGAAATCACTTCAAATGATTTTAACATTTGGCATTCGAGCATTAAATTGGACTCGAATGTTAAATGTTTGAATTTTGATAATTTATCAGTTACTATAGCAACCGGGAAGCAAATTTGAAAATAATTTAACCAGCTGGCACTTACCACTGGAAAACGTTTGCTCGGTATGATAAGAATGCAGATCGCTGCCATCCTGATCGTCGTTATGACCAAACATGCTACTAAACGATCCAAAATGCCCACCGAACCCATCGTCGTCATCGTCTTCATCAAAAAGATTCTGGAAAAATTTCCCCTTGAATCCGCCCGATCCGTGCGATTTGAAATCTTCTGACGAATGATGGGTCTGGAAAAAGTCGAAATCCTTGAAGAAATCATTCATATTGAAATGATGGAAATCATCATTGCCAGCATCTTGGCTGAATGCTGCTTCACCGAATTTATCGTACCGTTGTCGTTTATCAGGATCGGATAAGATTTCATAAGCTGAAATTATTTACTGAAATTATTAACGAAAACCAAGTTATGAACACGTATCAAACAGAAATATGCTGGTATCTACGAAAAACATTGCCAAATTTAAACTATTTCACAAAAAAATAATTCACTGTTGTTATTAAATTACAAAAATTTACCGTCTGACAAAAATCTTACCCCTTGTCACCTTTATAAATTTATCTTCTGCACCCTTTTCTTTATTCTTGTCTGGATGATACTTGATTGCTAATTTTTTGTATGCTTGCTTAATTGTTTTTTTATCAGCACTTCTTGAAACTCCTAATAGTTTGTAATAATCTTCATCTGATTTGACAAGAACAATGAATGATATTGTAAAAAGAATGATTATATTTGAATCAATATTCATTCTAAAGAAAAATATTTAACAAATAAATAACAATTACCATTAACACAAACATTATCAATAATATATACTCGAATAAAATGTAAATATAAAACCAATATCAAGTAAAAATTAAAAATCAAATTAAAAATTTTAACTTTTTAACTGATATTAAAGTGATATTTTGAACATTTATACGTTTACTTAGCGTGATGTTATTTGGTAAAACAAATTGTAATTATCAAATTTTTATTATTTTTAAAATTCAAAATGAAATTTATTTGTTTAGTTGCTACACTCATATTGGCTTGTTGAGTTGTTTGTAAGATCACATTTATAAAATTTAATGGGATTGCCATTAATGTCTTTAATTTACTTGTATTCATTAGTTCGATATCCTGTACGGAAGCATTCTTAGGGTCTTAAATTTCCTCTATTATTATTATTATTATTATTATTATTATTATTATTATTATTATTGGCATTATAATTGCCATCAGTACTATCAGACTCCTTTCATTACTTTGCCATTTATTATGAGGTTTATTTTCGTCAATTGTGAGTACAAATTAATTATGTCCTAAACAATGTTCGGCAAAGCAAGATTCATGAATTAACTGTTCGGACTCATCACCTATATATATATAACTACTCAAGACTGTTTTCATATTCTGAGGTAATTCTTCCCAGAATTGGTCTTTCATCATTGCCTCTTTATCTGCATCCCATTCGGCTCTTGATCGGAAGGATCTTTCTGCCAATATAATTAATTAGTTTGAAAACTCTCCTATATGTTCTCCTGGTAATTGTTTTTTATTCTTAAATTGCTGATGATACATACGACCTATATTAGGCGGAAGAAGCACTTGTCCGAAAGTCTGTCTGAATTGATTCAATTCTCTCTTGCCATTCCTGTTAAATATATTGGTGGTCGTCTAATCACATGGGCTTCTATTAATCCATATGTTTCCGCTATTTGATTATATTCGGCAATAAATTCATGGAGATAGGGACTGATATTTATTTTTACATTTGGATTTATACTTGGTATTGGAATTGTCAATGGAACATTTCATTAAGATTGATGTTATCAGCATCATTAAGTTGTATGTTGTTATTAATTTCTGTCATTTCTAATTATCATATCTAGATAGCTCAGAAGCATTTGGCTCGTTAAAGTAAATTAATATTAAGAGTTATATTGATTTTTTTGGATCACCGTTTTATATTTATTTTATTTATAGTTGTTTTTAACATTCTTGAGCAATATCTATGTCTTATCAGTACTCTGGAGCTCTAATGACCTGCGGATAACCACAAAATCAAAAATTACTTTGTTCCTTTGTCTTGATCAACTCTAATACACGCATAGAGACGGGATGAGCGGTTCTAGATATTGCTTTAATGATTTTATATCATTTTTAACTTTAACTGTCTTAACTGTATCTTGCCTAAAAAGGTGATGAGATGATTTTGATGATGGTATTATTAGTCGAAATGATTTTGGAACCTTATGGCACTTATATTACATTTAATATTACAACAACTTTGTGGTTTAGATATACTTTCATTGTTATAACAGAAAATTCATAATACGCATAATAAAAATTCTTCAAATACTTATATACACTTAATAAAAGTAAGGTTTTAGAGAAATCACATTTATACACATAAACGAAGGACATTTTATACACAATTCCTGAAAAGAATAACGGTTAATAAACTCCCAAGAGAAGTAAAACTAGGTATTATAGAAGAATACTCGGTTTTTATAAATTATGAATATTTTTATTATAATTGAATCTTACTTGATATTCCTATGGCATTTATGTTCTTCTAGTGCGAGTACTGGACATATACAATTTCTGTATATCCTATGCAATTGAATTTTTTTCTGCTCCACTGTATTGTTATACTGATTTGTTGTTAATACTGTTAATATTGTTAATACTTCTTACTGTGAAATAGCTATGCTATAACTGAGTAACTGTACTAGTGCATTCGTTAACTGAGAAATTCTCTGCTATTAATTTCATAGTTATTTTATTTTATTTTATGCATGGTTGTTTATTTTATTCTGGCTGAATATTTTTTAACTGTGCGCGATAACACATAATGGGTTATTTATTATTATTATTTTATGGGTATTTTTATTATTGAGAGAATTTTCAAGTGGTTTTTAAATTGTATTGTTTTAATAGATATTTTAAACTGATAGTACAATATTATTTTGGATTTAAATTTATATTGTATTTAATTTATGTCAATCGCAGAACTTCTGGAATTTTTACAAAAAATATTCAATATTATTTCATACAATTTTACATTAAAATATTCAATATTTTTTCATTCAGAATACTTTTATAAATCGATACACAATCATTTTCGGATCATTGTCTTTTTACGTAGTTGTTCTTATTCTCAAACCCCAACAGTTATTTTGCACCGGGCTCCAAAGACTCGATAAATGAAACAGTGATAATAATTTTAATATAAATAAATAACGAAAATAAATGAAAGTGTATAATTGTTAAATTAAACGAGGTGGAAATAATAATCAATAAATTATTAAATATCAATTTACAAATATCAAATAAAATAGTAAATATTAAATTACAAATAATCAGGCTTTTATTAGCTTTTTAAATAGAGACAATTGTTGTACATACAAGTTTTAATAGATGCTTTTGCGGTGAGCTGCAAGGTCCTTGAATTCTAATTTATGATACGAATTTAAGAGAATCTGAGTTTGCACTAGATTTTAGGTGATTAGATGATGAGTAATTGGACGATACTATTAATTAAAATGTTTCGTGAAATAATCATTGTAAAATACATAGTAAAATAAATCCGTTAGAATCAAAAAAATAACTTTACTTTAGAATGACTGTTTCGAAAATAATTCCTCTTTCTCTACTTGTAATTTTATTCGATCGCTTTTATACTCTTGTCTTTATTGATACGATTATATGAATGTTTAAAGATTTTTCTCGTATATTAACAACATTCGATTACTTACGTGGAATAATCAATAATAGATTAATTACTTGAAATAATTAGAGAACTTCTTGATTATAATTGTTATATAAGCTAGTATTTAATATAGAAACACATAGCTAAAACAAAATGAAACAGTAATGTTTATTCGTTTAAAACAAATAAATTAAAAGATAGAATTGATTTATACAGGGTAGCCTAGTACGTACACACTTTGGCACCTTAAAACATTACAATATAAGGTAAAATAAAACATGATTAACATACTTTATATAATAAATTTTTAAACTTAAATAGAAATCCTTTTTTGTGTTTTGTATAATATTTTTTCAACTATTTATACTAGTTGATAATATGTACTTTATATATTAGTTATAATTAATTATAATTAATTATAATATAATAATTATTTTTTAATTAACTATCAGATTGAGCTATGATCATCCATCATACACGTAGCTCAATCTGTAATCTATTATGAATTGGATTTTCATTCTGTGACGTGATTTAACCTGACGACAATAATGTGTCGAAATTTATTACCTGCCAGCGCTTTAAAATGCCGTCGGGTTCTGCATGAATTTTTAGCCTCAATATAGTTATCCTGGGTTTTGGGTTATTTGATGAATTGATCACTAATTTATTATATAAACAGATAGTTATTTTCTAGATTTCTTTTAGTCCTACCTGTCTCTGGTCCGAGAATGAGGTCCACGGAAGGCCGGAATAGGACTGTATCTGTATCATAAAACCACCATCATAATCATTGTAGCTATCGTTCTTGAAGGTTCCGAGAGATCGTCTTATATATCTTTGAACCCGGATACTGATGAGGCCTATGGAGGGCCAAAATAGAACTAAATTTTCAACAAAAGGTAGTTTATTAATCTATTTTTTTTATTGTATCTTGACCACTTAACATAATGAATGTGAGCGTTTTTTATAAACTTTTGTTTAGAGTAGTTGTGTGTGTTTTGCTGACTAATTGCTTTTCTTTTAATGTGATTCTTTTTTAATGAATTATCTTTTTATTATTTTTATATTTTATTTATTCTATTTTCAGGTTCTCAGATTTTTTTGTCCCAATTTTAGTAATTTTTAATTATTTTTTCTATTTTTCATATTAATAAATTTTATTTATATAATTTCTATTTTTGGGTGGCTTTAGTGACTGGTTTTCTTGAAAAAATGTATATGATTTTGTTATTATTTATTTTAGTATTTAGTACCCAACAATAGAATCAAAATATTATTTTTCCTCCACAATTTTGCGTTTGACATTTGGCAATGCATAGATCGACGAGGCTTCAAATTTTCTTCATGATGCCAAAAATAAAATGAAGCTCAGTAAATTTTACCTCAGATTTGTGTGATTTTTTTCTTAGAAAACGAAACTGTCTTTGTCCTATGATTGTTTGACGGTTGATGAAGCTTTGTCTTTCCATTGGCAGAAAGCCTCTCATTGACATACATAAAGACGTTCTGCTTACTGCGAGAAATTGCTTTGTCTTTGGAAATTTCTGGCCTGCCTTTGTCTTGAACAAAGATCAAATCAAAATGATGAATCATCAAGACAAATACAAATTTACAAAAGCTTGTTTATATGCCAAGGGTCTATAAAGTTCAAAATTTTTCTAATGATTGTAAATTTTTTGTAATTCTTTATTATTTATTATTTTATCTTTTAGTTATGAACTCGAAGGTATAATAAGAAATAAAGTCTATAATTAGAGACATACTAAGAAAAACATATTTGAAAATTACTATATAAGTAATGTCAAAATAGTGTACTTTGATAATTTGAAATACGGGCAGAAGAGACACAAGAATGTAGTATTATATCAGCCTTTGGTTGTTCACTAAGCTGTTAATAACACGCATTAGTTTAATTACAAATTACAGGGTATTTCAGTAATGAATATGTGTAAATCATGCGTTGGTGATTTAATATTGTTTAGAGCTTAATCGTACATTACTTATTAACTTATGATTGATTACAATTTAGGGTTTGAGATTGAATAAAATGTATAAAACCGATTAAAGGGTTATGATTAATGAAACCTGATTTAAATGGAAGTCAGGCAAGGGAAACTCAGGATTTAAATTTCGAAAGCTTTTGTTCTTAACAAAGGTTTAAAAATCGAATAAAGTTGTATTGATAAATTACCACTTATAAAACATTTTCATTCTTCATTAACGAATTTATAAATATTATAAATAATTTCAAGACATAAACTAGTAGAGATTATGTTGTTATTTAATATATTCAACAATTATGATTCACTATAACTATTTTCTTAAGGTTAAAATAATACAAGCAGTAAATTTGCAAAACACCGAAATAATTCGTTTAAAATTCGAAAATTAAAATTTGCTTCCACACCGACAGTGGAGATTGAACAATAAATTGAACTAAAGAGAAATCACTACTCCACACAATCTATAGCTTTGAATATTATTTAGTTTCAGTGTGTTCAAACTGACTCTTATTCAATGTAATTGGTAATCATGTAAGCTAAGAATCAGATGAGAAACTTGAGCAACTTTAAACATCACCAAGATTATACTTAATAAATAAACTGAAAACATCTTAGAGATTAAATAAAACTCCATGAAGAATTTAATCGTGTATAGATTTATTTAATTTGAAATTAACTCGATTTTTATTTAATCTCTAAGATGTTCTCAGTTTATTTATTAAAATGTATTACAACAGCCCAGATAGTCTTGAATTTTACTTGAATACCCTCTTTAATTTTCTGTGAACAGATTATTAAAACAAGATCGGAAGTCAATAAATTTATTATTATATGTAAATATTTGTGTTATGCAATGAAAGTAAAAAGCAAAATAAAATGATAGCCATGAAATATTATTAAAATATAATTAAAAGCAAAAATTAAAATCAGCTGAATTGAAAATCAATAAATAAATTTTGAAAATTAAATGTAGTTTATAATTGAGGATAATTGCCATGAAAGCGTCTACAAAAGAAATCAAATAATTTTATTTTTCAAAAACTGTCTTCCTTAATAAACAGCGATCATCCGCACTAAAAGAGCTCCAAAAGCGACGTTTCAAAGGATTATTCGAATATTTTAATTGCATAACATCCATTGTAGTTGGATACTCTGTCAAAATTTCTAAGGCATTGGCACCAAGAAAGTTACATTTTTGTGAAACAACACGTTTGAATTTATTCCGACGATTCTGAAACCAAATCTTCACCTGTGGCTCACTGATTTGCAATTTTTTCGACAACAATAAACGTTCACTGCTGGATAAATATTTCTTAACGTGAAACACCGCTTCCAATTCCATAATTTGGTTTTTGAGGAAAACTGTGCGAGTTTTCTTTTGGTATTTGTGTAAAATAATAAATCTAGACTTTCTTGTGGACGAGATCACCTTTTCTTTATCTGTACGATAACAGATTATTAACCTGACAGTTTTTTTATTGATAATTTAAAAACAAAAATTCTAATAATAATAGTGACAATATCACCTTTGGATAGATGTGCAGCATCTTTTTCATCGTTGTTCATTCGATTTTCTCCATCATTGCAGACCACAGTTGGCTCATTTTTATTCAGAATGTCATCAATTGAAAAATTGAAGCTCTTCATTATAACAAAGAAATTTCTGTCAGTCCATATTAAATATTATTCTGACTTTCTAAATGAACCAATCGCAATCTCGGTTTGATTTTTTGCGCAGTTTCTGTCCTTTGAGACAATTTAACGACGGGTATAATGTCAAGAGGAAATTTCTATCTGGATAATACATATAAATATTTTATTGATTTCAATTTTCTAAGATTCTTTTATATAATCTCCATGTATTTATATTAGTATTTTAGAAATGAATATATTATTGAGTTATGTAAACTAATTTGGTGATATTATAGATTAATACTTGGCGTGGCATGATTGATGATAATTGAAAATAAATTAAGAATTTCATCACACAAATATATTTAATTTAAATACTCAAACACATTATATTGTTCATTTTATATATTTTTTGATATATCAAGATTTTCTACTTAAAATAATCATTTGTTTGATTTTAAAATCGTCACATTCCCATTTCTTGGAATCTTCAAATTTATTGCATTTATTTTCTATATTTATGTTCTCAATGCTATTAATTCTGTATGTTCATTATCTTACATATTTTTGTAACATGGGTGTCAGAATAATATATAAATACATGATCTCAATACTTAGCTGCTGCTATTTTGTTATACTCAAATTGAAAACAATTCAATAACTTCAAACCACAAAAGCAAATTAAATCAAAATGTTCAAACATTTTGAGGTGAAAAGATTTTATTACAAAACATAAAAATTTCTCGTTTGAAAATCAAAGTCTTTCATAGTTTTGGTTTAAAAAAAGTTTGAAAACTTTGGTTTTATAGTCCAAATTTTTTAAGTCGTAGTCGGTTTTCACAGGCATGAATATTTTCGCTGTGTGCTTTTCTTTAGTCTAATATTCTCGTTCCGCAATCACCCCCGTATTTCATCAATTACCAGGCTAAAATCTAAAAAACAGAATATAATTATTTAACAATAAAAACTCATCTCCATGGCGATATTTTTTCTGATCTAAAACGAAAACGCAAGGTAATATTTATTCTATATCCTATAATCGATTTATACAAGGTTTTTCCCATGATAAGATGATCTCAGCAATCAAGATAGATGCGCTGTACCACACCATAAATATGAATAAGAAGGTGGAAAACACGATACACCTTATAAACAATAGACAATAACAATAATAATAGAAATACCTATATTGGTATCCATTTTATGTATGTTCAAGCTGTCATTTTTTCTGTTACATTATGGCGGGGCTGTTTATTGGAGCCCTATCCTTCTTCGCTATATGAGACCTATATAATTTATATGATTCTATAATAGAAGTAGAAACAAGAAGTGAAGCCAGCTAATTCGAACTCTTACTATCTAACCCTATTAGACTCAAGACTCCATCATTCTGTGGATCCCATTATCCTAAACAATCTACGTTAAAATACATGCACACTTGATATTTTTAATATAAATATATTTTCTATTTAAAATAATCATAAAAAATTTATTTGACACCAATGAAATCAGGTCTCTCACAAAAATTTAGAACTTTGAAAATAAAAACAAATTTTTCAATAAAAATTTTCAAAATTTCAATCACTGCTTTATGTATTGCTGTCTTCATTTTATAAATTAAATAATACAGAAAATATATCTCACTGGTCGCCTATGTAAATAATTTTAGTGAACCACTAACTAATTCAGAAGAAACATAATAAAATTGAGAGATACTGGGGAAATGTTTAAATTTTCAATGATTAATTTCAATATTTAAAAATTACTTAAAAGAATTCAAAAAACCATTATTTAATTAAAAACGAATTTAATTTATATTGGCTAATATTATTCATCTTTAATAATCGACACTCAAATTTAATTTCAAATGAAAAAGACTTATCTTTGATCTTTAGTAATACAACTCCGTCATTCGAATCATGACTATCTCCATTAAACCATTTCAATTAAGAACATTACACCGAGTCTAGGACGTTTAACTGTATTTCTATGATCAGTCGATTTCCAATTAGGAAAGATGATTTCAATTTTTTTTTAATATTTGGATTTTTTCTCTTATTTTTGTTGGAAAAAAAAATAAAATAACTTTCCATCCAATGATTAAATATTGATAAACACTTTTCACTGTAAATCCGGACAAATGCTGATAACAATATTCCGTAATATATCGCTTTAATTTGTGCATACTAATCCAATGAGATTCTCACATCAGTAAATCGAGATACAACAAATTCTGACTTTGAAGAGTCGAAAATTTTAATAAAGTAGAATAATTCGAATTTATTAGGATAAATATAATATAACAATAAGCCAATAACAAATCAATAATAAGACGTCAATAAATTTATTTTCTGAATTGTTATTTAAATTATTCTTACAAAATGATTTTGTCTAAAGAGTCCAGAAAGCAAGAAGATATATTCATGATATTTATATGCATTTAATTTCAATTTTTTAACTTCTGAAATTACTCATTCCATGATAATAAATTAGGTCATCTACATTGTTGGCTACTAGTTCGAACGCTTACCTTTACGGTGAACAGAACAATTCATAAGGTTTCGAGATGTTTGTCTTATCGGTATTTGTCGAATATTTCGCAAATGGAAATTGAATAAAAAAGAAAATGATTATATTAATTCCAATACATTAACATGAATGCTTCAATCGAAGCAGCTTACTGTGAAATAATTAGATTCACAAAGCATTTCAAGTAAAACTATACGATAAAATAACTGAATCAGAATATTGTAATGTGGCACAGGTTTTACGTGAATTGTTTGAAGGAGGTTTTTAGATTAGATTGAAGATGAAGCACTGGATGAAGTTTTTAAAGGATTTTTTAATTACAGCACTTACAAACATAACCACAATTGAAAACTTTTCAAAAAACTGGCTGATAAATTTCTCAACTGATTATTAGGGGGAAATTGATGAAGTGGATTACCAACGCCCGGTTAGCAGATGAAAGATCAGCAATAATAGATTACTAGTGATATCCTGTTAAAAAATAATTTGTTATTAAAAAAAATAAATATTTTGCTGATAATTTCCACCGAAAAATATAAATTTATAAATACGAACATGATAAATTCAACTGTAAAGACAATACATATAAAATACACAAAGATTATAAAAAATCGGCCATGATGTACCTTATAAGTTACATTGCAAACTAATCCTGGTACGTTGGCACTAATGACACCTGACTTTAATCTAAAAGAATGTTTAGAGAAGATTATGTTAGATAGACGACAAGTTAGAATGTTATACAATGTTGGGTTTTGAAAAAATCAATAAAAGCCAGAAAGAAATACTAAATACTGTAATTATTTTACTGTAATTGCCAGTGATTTATTATTGCATAAAAGAATTGTTATGTTGTGATTCAATTGCTGCAATGATTCTTCATTAAACAATCTACTCCAATAATTTTTCGTAAAATAATTAACAAATCTTTAAAAAACCAATTGTAAATCTCAACATAATTTTATTCGCTTATAGAAAATTATAAATTTTTATTAATCAATAATCAGCATTAAAAATCGACACTTGTGCCCTTGATTATGAAAGTGGTATAAGTCATATATTTCTTGTTTGGAGATATTAAGGGGTTTGTATGTTAAAGCATTAAAAAATATCTGTGTATTATGGAATGAAATATTTTGACAATTAATTAGCGCCGGTAAATCAGCATTTAATATGATTGTGAAATTTATTACCATTTTTAAATGGAAATTTGCTTTTGAAAAGTTGAAATGACTTATACCACTTTCATAATCAAGGGCTCAACTATCCAATTATGCATATTTTAGTTTGAATATAATATTGTATATAATAAATAATCTAGTTATTCATATTTAAATATATACTATCGAAAATTCATTATAGACGAATATTCTATAATAAAAGACCAACTTTAATTAACAAATCATAAAGCCCAACAAATAATAACGTCTTTCAAGAAATGTGCCTAAACCAAGATCCTATCGATTTCTCGATCCTACAATCCATTTCTCCGGGTTGTAATTAACCCACTTCATGCATACTTTTCTAATGGTTTTCAATTATAAAATCTGTACTGCCCTTGATTATCAGCATTGGTTTTAAAAATAAAAATAAATACACATATAAGCAATTATTAATAAACTATTTTAAATATTATTGATTCGAAAATGAGTTTGAAAGATTTATATTATATTGATACGTTTCTAAATTGGATTTTGTTTTGTCTGGGATTGTTCTGCGTTGCAATTGGAGTAGGTGGATGTGTTTTAAGAGAACCAGTAACTAATAAAACAGTACCGATTCCGTGGTTTCATTATTGTGGAATATGGTGCGGTTCAATATTCATTATTTTATCCATAATAACTGTTTTGACAAACGTATTTCAAAAACTCTTGAAATTTCAAATGGCTTTAATTTTACTGTTCGTGATTTTTTTGAGTTTTGGATTGGGATTTGGAATAATAGAATTTATTGTTTGGTATGAAAATCCACTTATAGAATCAAGAAGTGATCTAAAAACTAGACACAATTTAATTTTAGCAAGAATGTTGAAAGATTTTGAATTTCTACACAAATTTCGAATTAATGCAATTATTATTAGTTTGATTTTAGGTTTGGCAATTTTACTGTATCGAATAATAAATTTAGGAGTAACAATTCGAGATAATTCTTTATTGATTAGTTATGAATTGCCAGAAAATGAAGAAAAATTCATTGCAAGTTTAAAAGAATCCAATATTGTTAAAATAAGCAACACCAGGAAAAATGTGAGCAATTCCACAAATATCCACAAAGTAAGTTTTATAATTATGATTACAACATTGAAGCAGACTTAGATACTAGATAAAAGTAGGCTAGCTACTTCACTAAAGGAAACCAATCCTGAATTGAAGGCGTTAAATGAAGTAATTTTATCAATTGGATCAAAAAGAAAGTTATCGGTGGAAAATATGAAAATTTAATTATCATCATTGCATAAATATTATACAATCTTGTTATTAAACGACAGCTTTATTTTACATTATCGGAATAAAACTAAGTAAATTAATATTCTTAAAAATTATAGTAATTTATTAAATAGTCATTTTGTTATTAAAATTGACTATTGACTCAAAAATAACTTAATAGCTATTGTTAAGTTATCGCCATCGTGACAACAAACATATTCCAATGACAAACACTGGAATTCTCGGAGTTACGCATAAATCCATCATGGCAATATTCATAAATTATAAAATCAATTAATTAGAAAACGGGGTAGAAAGGAAATCAAACTGACAAATGAACTTTATCTTATCATTTAAAACCAGCACTTACCTCCAGTTGGAAATCGACATACAATGGATCTATTTACAATTATGCAATCTACATATTTTTCTGTTGATAAGTCAAGTCAACATAATTACGCATATGTTTTCGACATTTCACAACTTTATAAAATTCATATTTCAATCAAATTTTAGCAAAATGCCTTAACTTGTGTTCGATTGACTAAATTGCATTAAAATGATTGAATACTGTTCTCGTTGCAAACTTTAAAATATTAAAAAGGGATTTTGAAAAATTATATTTTTTTTATTTTACAAAATACATTATCTATCTATTATTATTATATCCAAATTAAAAGATTGATTTCATTGCAATATAGTTTCTCGAATTCTCTCTTATTCAGTTTGTTCGCGACAGAATTGATGATTAAGAAAAAATTGGCCAAAAAGACTATGTTAAAATTTTTACACTAAGAAAAATAATAAGAAAATCAATAAGTTTCCAAGATTATATTTGCTTGTGACCCAGTCACAACAACACAGAAATTCAATTGAAGGTAACTGTCAATTCGGACAAGACTTACTTCTTCTCAAAAGACAACCGCGGGAAGCTGTATGACCTCCTCTACGACTCGGCATCAATGACTTTCTTCAACAAATGGTCAACCATGAAAAAGCAAGGCACACTGGTGCACTGCTTTTCAGCCTCATACTTCAATTTATTGCCAGAAATTTGGATTTTTACGCATCACCTACTAAACAATTTACTGTTGCTGACCTTAAAATCATACTTTGTCAAATTGAATAAATAAAAACCAGCTGAATTGTGAAAAAATTCAAAACAACCTATAATTATGGTGGTTATTCCCTTGATACTTATTTGCTCGGCTGTATGATTCGATCTTCTTATACTATGTGTAAAAGGCCTTTAATAGTCAAATTGCCAATCAAAATCGACAATGGTAAGCAGATATGACAAGTTTATAATAATAATTAGAACTCTTGAACAGAAGAGAGTCTTTCATGTTCTTTCATATTTTTCTTATTCTTTTGTGTAATCATTCTGGTGAAAATCTTTTATGAGCGTCATTTCTATCATTCTTTTATCTTTTATGTGCATACCATACTGTGATAAACACTCGTGGATTGTGATTCGATCAATTTTCTTACTAAAATAACACCTTGGTTATTTGTTGCTATTATATATTTTATATTTTCTTGACAATTTTAGAACGAGATAAACAGTGTAACTTGTTTTTATGTGATTAAAATGTGAAATTTTTAAAAATCAATTATCAAAGTTTTCGATAAATTTCTAGCATATTGTTACTTATAAAAATTGCTACAGTAATAACCTGCCTGAAAAATTCTAGTTTAACGAAATTTCTGTATTAATGCTTTAACTCGTAAATTCTATTATAAAACATAATTCTAAAATTGATAAAAAAAATTATCAATATTATTATTAAATATATAGAATTAAAAAAAAATTATTTATATATGTGATAAAATATATTACACATAAATTTAATCTAAGGTAATTTTTTTGAAACATTTATTTTAATATGTGTTTACAACGTCTCTTTTGTTTGTTTAAAAATTATCATTCATGCTTCCCGATCTACAGGCGTTGTCATTATGCCCTTCTCTATTACATTTAAGATTAGTGCATTTACATTTACTGGTTGGGTGGTTCGTTCGCCCGCATTTATTGCATTTAATAGGGTTCCCTTGTAGATCTATCATTGATCTACACTCATTGGTTCTGTGCCCTTGTCGTTGGCACCTTAAGTTTGATTTATCATAATTATTTTGATTTGGTTTCGAGTTATAATCATTTTTATTATTGGCTCTATTATTATTTCCCTTATTTTCGTTTGCTATGAAAGCATGTTCCTCTAAAAGGGATGCATTTAAATTATTTTCAGTTGCTTCTGCTCTTCGTGCTTTTTCTATTAATTCAATTAGCGGGTCTCCTGCGTATAGACTCAGTGCTTTTCTTATACCACTTGGTGGGCCGTCCCAGAACTGATCTTTAACTATAACGTTGATTTGGTCATCCCATTGAGCTCGAGGCCCAAAGGCGACTTCAGCTTTGGATGATGTTGTGGTAATTGTTGATTAATTACTGGTGGATCAAAATCTCCCATTATAATTTCTTAAGAATTTGATGAAATAAACTTTAGAATTAAGGTTTTATTAATTTAGTCGTGATCTCAATTTGTATCACGTCGGCAGGCTTACCAATTTGTTACGTTTCTGGCTCTTGGAGAGATCTGACTATTATTTCGGTTGGTTGTAAATCGAGAAATTTATAGATAATATTAATTTATAAATATTTTTATTTATCAACGAATCAGCAATTAACAATCGATAATCAATAATAGAATAGGGGCCGCCAAGAAAATGTCATTTTTAACAGTCAGAAAATATTTAAGATCAAAGTCAAAATTTTGTAGACAGGTCTTTCTTTGGTAAATTTTCTAAGGTAGATCGTTAACAAGACTTGAAAGTTCAAGATTTAAATTTAAATAAATTGATTATAGTTGGTTATATTATTTAGCCTGAAAAATTTAAATTTAAATAAATCGATTAGAATTTGTTATATGATTTAACTTGAAAGATGAAAACAAAGCAACTTTAACACGTAACAACGTTTGGGCTACCGAAATTCATCGCTTTCTTGTCGAAAGTTGGCGAGAAAATGACATCATCAGTCTTCGGAGAGTACAGCAGATTACTAAAGCGTTTGCAGGCGAAAACCTTTTGGCCGAAAAGAAGATTTAGAAAGCATTGTAGAAAAGAATGTGATTGTTGTGCGTTGAAGAATATTACCACTTAAACTGTATAGGAATTTCAAGAGTCACTGGCATTAAAGAAATGATTGTTCATCGCATATTGAAACAGGAACTTGGAAAGAGGTCACTTTGCAACAGATGGGTTCCTCATAATCTGACGGATAATAAGAGAGTCAGAGTTACTTGCTTTCAAAAAATGTTGAATGTTTATTCGACAAGAAGGCCTAAGGTAAAGACCATTGTGTATGTTAAATAAAAATCAACAACTTTGATGATTATCATAAGTACAATGTAGTGCTGATTTGTTCCTAAGAATAATTGCTATATTTTTAATCAGGAACAACATGCAATATATTTTTATTAAAACTTCATTTACCGAAACCTTCACAAATTAAATATCAAGATAAACCATGACAAAATTCATTTTGCACAACGATTTATAATTTTAGTATGATAGGTGAACGACTCGTTTATGGATCCATCGGTAACAAACCTGAAGTATTTTTTACTTTCATTTTGGGTCAAACTTTAATTTATCAAATAATCGCATTTTCAGAGCTAACTTAGTTGTAAATATTCTGTTCTTATTTTCTCGATCTTTTAGAGCGCTAAAATTCTTGTTATCAGTGATTCATTTTGATTAATATTATTTTTTGAATGAATAAAAACTTATTTTCTGTGTTATTTTACAAATCAAATTATAGACATAATTATTCTAATTTTCAAATAAAGGTTGTTATTCAATAATTAAATGTTCAATTCATATTCTATTGACAATTTATTTTTTTAACAATGACGTAAAATTAATCGTTGCATAAATAAATATTTTAATGCCATTTTATCCATGTTTATAGAAAAATGTTATGTTCATTTGTGATAAATTATATATCCTGGGCGAAAATCTTCTACATTATTAATTATTATACGTAGCATTTTTGGAAAATTACTTTTTTGTTTGGTTTGAAAAATGATACAATCATAAAAATAGTAAAAACACACAATTTTAAAATAACGACGTGTATTGATATAAATACAAAAGACAAGGAAAGAATAGAGTGACACTCCATTAAAGGACTATTCGAAAATAAAAAAAAATACAAACAATAAAACATACAGAAAAAATATTATATAAACTAATCTTGCAGAAAGCACTTAATACTAAATTTTCTATTTGGTCTGAAACTACTTAATGGATTACTTGATTTTTCAGCATCGATAATAATATGCAAAAACGCTTCGTAGCAAGAAATAAACTGAATAATTACCAGAATTATTATTTAAAAAATTTAAAAATTGTTTATATATGTGATAAAATATATTGCACATAAATTTAATCTAAGGTAATTTTTGTGAAACAATTATTTTAATATGATAAGTATTATAAAATGATGTTCATCTTTCGGGTCAGATAATGATGTTGAAAATTTATTACTGAAAATATTTTATATTATAATAATATATTGTATTGAATATAAAATTGTTAAATTTAATATTTCTACCTTTAGGTGCCTATGATAATAATTTAAATCAAGTAGTGATGTACAAACACAAAATGACAGTAAACAAATGTAAGTTTTGAATACAATATATGTATATTTAATGTATTATGAATTGATGATACTTCAAATCACGACGGTCTTCAGACTTTCTGTTGAGAATGATTTCCTGAGATTTTGAGCATCATATAATTTCAAATATTTTTATATTAAATTAATATATCGAATTTAGATTCTCTTGACTTGTCGAATTGAAATGAAAGAAGAAAATCTTCCCTTTATAATGGTAAGTATTATGAATATTAAAAAAGTAAAAATAAATAATGATGAGTCTCGAGCTACCCATGAAATCTGATTACAAGAACGAGGCATTTGTCTGAATATATAATTAAAATAAATATAACAATCATAGTTGAAATAGTATTAATAGTTATTTTTAGCATTTCCTATAATTGGTTGAATTCGTATTCAATCCTGTGCTGGAAATACTTGTGGTCAAGATAAACGCCAAATTAATCATGAAACGATTTTGTAAATATAAACTGATGTTTATATGTAAATATAAATGTTGAATTTCTATTTGTATTTCTGATATTTCCCTGTCATTTATTTATGTTTTCATACAAATTTTAAAAGCAAGCCAAATGATTTTTTGATAAACACAATCTATTATAACTAATAAACTGTGTGTGATAAAATGTATGTTGTGTAAACTGTGATCAATATTTCTGTACTGTAATAATACTCGTTTTACAGACATCTAACTATAATTAATATCAAATGTTCTTTTTCAATATTAGTGTTTAGTTCTATGTTTGGGATTTATCTTTCTGATTTCAGCAATGTTATGTATTTATTTATCTTTTTGATTTTCTGTTTTGGAAATAATTTTTATATAATTTTATGACTATTGTGATATAATTTTTGGTATTAAGCTATCAATTTGCACATAAATGGTTATATTAACTTTTCATTTTCAAATTTGAAAATATACAATAGTTTTAAGAAAGTATTAAACCAGTGGTTGCAAGAGGCCATGCAGGTGTTTCCAAAATATCATTTTCGAATACAGACAAAATAAGTTTAATAGGTTTCAAAAAATGAATCAGATCTATACGTAATATATTGATATAATTTTATTGTTTCAAGGACCATGTCTGTAACATAGCTTGTTTGCATCAAGTCTTCCACGTGAAACTTCGAATTGCCAAAAGCCACTCGGATTTCGTAATTTTAATAAATTAAAATTAAACGCTGCTATGCTTTTGGACTTACTGAACTTTATGCTAGACTCATACCAAGATCTTAAAAACGAGTATGCCCAGAGAGATGACGGGCTTAATAATGCCCCCAGTCCCAGGAGACACTCAGATAAGCGATTTTCGAATGAACCCAAGTTTTATTCTAATGGAAAATCTAAA
>JBBMOY010665540.1:0-11456 GCA_037951405.1 Platydemus manokwari | reverse complement strand
TCTCCTTTCGGAGAATGATATCAGGTGAGCGAAACAATAACGAATTTTTACCATTTGAATAATATTTGCACTGATCAAGTAATAACAATTATTACCGGAGGCTTGAATGAATGCTTGATGATTTGCTTGTTAACTTGAAGTTGAATTCCGAATGGAATATTTGAACTGAAATCCCGACCTAGATATTTGACTTTATAATCACTATGTGTCGTGAGAAATTGTGACGAAAATACTGAATTTTACTTCAGTATTTATACGGATTTGAAATGTGGGCGAATGATTAATTTTGTTCCTGATTTGTGGGTTTCCGTAGTAATACCACCGTTGTCATGGCAATTTGTATTTAAATTTGAATTTCTATGGCTATATTTTTGGATTGCCATAACAACGTGGATTAATAATTTGTCGAAAATATTTTATATCTATTATTAATATCATTCCGCTCATACGCCTATATTTTAATTAATGTTGGTTTTCGGTTTTTATTATTATTATTATTATTATTATTATTATTATTATTATTATGTATCATCTGTAATTTATAGGATTATTATGTAATTTATAGACTTGCAGCCTGCATGGGTATTATCGCGACATTTCATTTGTTAACCAATTTGTAAAATAAAATTATTAATAAATATTTGTAGTAACCATCCTCAGTTTTTTGATTAAATATATATCATTGCTTATTATCTTTGGTGTCAGCATAATTAGGAATTTAAAAAGGTTGCATTAACTGAAATAGTTAAGATATATGAGATATAAGATATATCACTATTTGCCACACCTATTGTCTTCACACAATAAGGTTGTTCGAGGTGAAGATTAAACTAAATAAGGTAGGTACAAGTGTGGCATGAATCAAGCGCTCATAGAGAATGATTAAGACAATAGTTATACAAATTAGAAATAAACTTAATAAAACAGTAGAACCAATAAGGCCCGAGAGAATCAAATAAGTAGTAAAATCAGAATAGATCAAGCGGTATAAGATTATTCTTATAACACATTGATTATTCGATCATCATAGATTTGATAATCTAAATTTACTCTATTCATAGCTATCAAAATTCATTCCGTTAACGCGTGGTATTCGCGTGAGTGAAACGCAGTATGTGGATCTATTTATCATATATCGGTCTAGTAACCGATCTGCAAAAATAGCGGTAAATGAAGGCCATCTATTATTTCTGTATTCTACCAGAACGTGATCGTTATTTCAAACTTTTATAATTTATCAGTCATTATTTTATATCTTCAAAGCTATACTTTACATCACTGTTGAGATATGATATCATAATATTACATTGTAATTTAGCTTTGCCTTCTTTAAGAGCGTTATTAAACTACCTGTCTTAGTTGCCTTGCAACGATAAAATCAACCAATAATTATTTAATTTTAATATTATTACTATTATTTAACATTATATTAAATTATATTATAACCGTTTCAATATTTGTTGTTTAAATTGCTATAATTTTATTTATAAGATGTCAGATTACAGCAATTTATAAGTACTTGCAAATTTTAGAGATTGGTACTTCAAACTAGAAATAAAGCTAAGGTTACGATTTGAGGTTTTATTATCTGATGATTAGAGAGATTTAAGACATTGAAATTGTTGGTGGTTTAAGGAGTGCTCGTGATGATTTTTACTGATGAAAATAGTGAAAAGAGCTGCAAACCGAAAAATTCCCAGCAGGTTTATTTTAGGCAGGCTGACTTAACTTTCTATCTCACATGGTTTAGTGTTTTTCTACATAAGTATATCGAGAAATATATTTGTTTGTATAAATAAATTCATGCACCTATTTCTCATTTTTTCCACATTTTTGAATTAAAGTATTCTCTTTAGTATTTCTGAATTTATTTATTTAAAAAACTCGGGTGAATTAATCCTTTTCTTTTGCTTCATAAAATATACACCAATTAACCATCAATCAATGATATTCTATTATGTCTTATTTATTTGAAACCATTTAAATACGATTTATATCATTTTTTTATTTAATTTATTTATTGCTACTAGGAAACTTCAATAAATATTAATTAATTTCTTAAGTAATTAAAATAATAATTTTGTTATTTAACTTAAATATTTTGTAATAGTAAATCACGATTTTGTTTTAATAACTTAAAATTAATACGATGAAAAGTTATGGTGGATGCTAATATGAATTATATGACAATTGCTTCCTTAGTTTTGGGTGTTTTGTTTTTAACATGGCGTGATTTATCCAGTTCTAGTAATGCACAAGAAAGCCCAAAAAGTATTCCTAAACCTAAAATGTCCAGTCTTGCAGTACCCACATTAAAGTTTTTATATTGGTATGATTTATTAATATTTTAACAAAATTTTATTTTTCATATGTATTTTTAGTTATTCATGAGGGTATCGAAGGGTGTTTGAGGAGTTTTCTCAAATGATCCAACAACGTTATCCATTGTTGAGAATCGAAGGTGATAATTATCCTCCTCCACCCATTCGTAAGACATTAGCGTCATTGTTAAGTTCAGTGAAACTCCTACTTATTATTGCCGTTGTTCTTGGTATTAACCCATTCCAGTTTTTGAACATAGAAACTCCTAGAGTATTTCAATATGCATATGATAATAAGGTTGGAATATTTTTACTAAATTGGATTTCAACTAACTTTTATACGAGTTTTTCTCATAATATTTTTAAAATAGATCTTTGTGTTAAATGCATTTTTATGTTAAATTAGATATGCTATGTAATTTTTTAACATTTGAAGCATAAATTTTTTAAATTAAATTTAGATTAAGCATTTATTTAAATTATTGTTTAGATTTATTTTTGCATGATGGTTTTCTTTTTGAGCAATGCTATCGAAAGTCAGTTAATCTCAACAGGTGCATTTGAAGTTCAATATAATGGTATATTCATAAAGTTGTGTTTTCAAATTTTATATGTGATTAGGTTATCCTATATGGTCAAAATTGGAAACAGGTCGAGTACCATCACCTCAAGAACTCTTTCAGATAATTGAAAATCAAAATTTTGGTATTAAAAATTCAAATAATCCCCCAACTACGTCCCATAATTAATTTAAAACTGATTAGTTATTTGTTCTATTTTGTTTGGTTATTCAGTGATAGGTTAAGGGAAAATCTTCATTTGAAGATCTCTTTACTTTGATGTTATCAACCAAAAGTTTGTAGAACAAGTGATTTTACAATTTGTTTTCAAATATATTTTTTCATTTTTGGATTGATTTTGTTTTTCAAAATGGTGATTACGCACTTTTGATGCACGTAGTTTCTCTGTACCAAGGTATTCGTAATTTGTTTTGCTTGGATAATTGGTTTGTTTATGTTAACAATATATTGAGGACTTCTTTGAATTGGAAAATATTTCATTTGTATAATTAAATTTTCACATCAATAATGAATATTATTACCAAGTTGTGAAACCTAATTTTAACAACAAAATACGTGGTATAAATTGATTAACACAATTTAAGCAACGAAACATGACAATAGATTATTTAAATTTATTCATTAATTTATTTAATTCTCATTAGTTGTTTGACTCTTGTATAAAATTTGAATTTAAGAGTGACAAATTTTCGTACATTCTGAAAATGTGAAATATAGTTAGATGTAATTTAGATATTTAATTTGATTGATTGACAATAGGGATGATTTTAAACATGTCAATCAAGTAATTAGTATAAATCAAGACGTCCATTTAAAGTTTTCCAAAGAATTTTTGTTTATGTTGTGATTTAAATATCTTTGATCTTTATTTATCTTTAAAAATTGCAATCTTATTTAAGTTGTATTATTCTAACGAAAATTTTTTATTAAACATAATGCAATTAAGTAGGAATTATACTAAAAATATTAACCAAAATATTAACCAAAATCTATTTTAAATGAACTAAGTTATCTTACTTATTCTTTGTTTATCTAGATTAAATTGACGATAATTTAATTGGATAAAAAAATCCAAAGTAAGTATGTTTGATAATTTTTTTGATTAAGACTATTCACTTTATTATTATTTACTACATGAAATTATATTCATATCTTTTAAATTTGAATATGGATGCAATATATAATAAAATAAACAGAATATAATTTCATTTTACCTAGTTAGTTTCTTTGTACAGCTAATATTATTTTCAATAATCTTACTATATTAATTCTTTGCAGAATTTTAGGATTTTTCAAAAGTCATTTAATAAATAAGTTTTTGATGTATGTGATTTTAAATTTTACAAAGTTCTTTAATTGTTTTTGAGATAAAAGTTTTCCAAATTATAGGTAATTATTGTTTCAATCAAATATGATGTATAAATGTCGAGACTTCTATTGTCAATTAAAGCTTCTTTGTAATTAAATTTTTGAAAACTACTGATTAGTCTTTCCAACAAGAAAAATAATTATAATTTTCGATAAACAAATCTTTATAATGAAAACTAAGTTTAATATTAATTTTATAAATAATCCAATTGATATTAAAATTGACATTGCATTATCAGGCGGAAAAAATTAAACATTTATGGAATAATGTTATTAAAATTGTTTAAATATTATATATATTCTTTAGGTAACTGAATATAACATATGGCTGAGTATCTTGCATCGATTTTTGGAACTGAAAAAGATAAAGTTAACTGTTCATTTTATTATAAGATTGGAGCTTGCAGGCATGGTGATAATTGCTCAAGAATTCACAACAAGCCTACATTTAGTCAGACAGTTTTGCTTAAAAATCTCTACATCACACCAGAAAATATGGCATTGACTGGAGATGGTTCTCATATATTTCTCTGTGAAGAAGACGCTCAGAAAAAATTTGATGAGTTTTATCAAGAAATATTTATTGAAATTAACGACCGATATGGAGAGATTGAAGAAATGAGAGTTTGCGATAATCTCGGTGAACATCTTGTTGGAAATGTTTATGTTATGTTTCGACGTGAAGAAGACGCCGAAAAAGCCATTAACGGATTGAACAATCGTTGGTTTGGTAAAAGACCAATATTCGCTGAATTTTCACCAGTTACAGATTTCCGTGATGCTTGCTGTGCTCAATATGAACAAAACACGTGTTCAAGAGCTGGTCATTGTAATTTCATGCACGTGAAAAAATTATCCCGCGAAGCCGAGAATCAACTTCGTAGCTATTTGCGAATGCAAAGAAAGCGCCGATCCAGATCGGGTTCATACGATAGGCGTAGAGGAAATGATAGGAGACGCGGAGATAAAAGAGATGATAATCGGGATTATCATTATTCCAGACGCAGGCGAAATTAATTACGATTTAAGTGAAATTGTGAAGGGTTGATGTAGAAATAATGTTTAATTAATAATTTAATAATACATAATGAGATTGTTTTTAGCTTTTTTAATAGACAAACTTCTCTAAGTTAAATGGTTTCTATCTAATTACAGGAATTGCCATTAAGTAAGTATAATTTCAATGCTGAAAAGTCATCTCATCAATTGTCTTAGTTGATTTAAAGTAAACAAAAGGTATTTATAATTATGAAGTTTATACATTGTAGCCTTAATTCACTTTACAAATTTCATATCTAAAAATGTTATAATTGGCGCCTGGAAAGATAAAGTGTTGATATTTATAAATTACCTGTGCATTTTTTAAAGTATATTTTTAGTTTTTTATCCATTGAATGTTTGGTTTCCTGATATGATTTTTTAATAAGTAAGATTTTATTAATTGCTAGCAATAAAAATAAGTCGATAAGTTTGTTTTCGATATTGTTTTGAATTGATATCTTCGTTTTATTTTTGGTCGCCCAATTAATTTTAATGGTTTTCTGCTTCTAAGCATTGACCAGAATTATTATTTTATATATGTATCAAGATTGAGATGTGGAACTAACATTATTTTTTATTTAGTTTAAAAACGTTTTCCTAATTTAGTTTTTTAAAACAATATTTGATTTCATGGTTAATAATTTTATCAGTTTATCTCTTGTTAGTGTTTGTTAGAATTAATTGGTAGTTGTGTTACTATAGAATTAGTCGAGAACAAATTTAAATTATATTTTCCATAAATAATATCAATTTTTGTGACATAATTCCGTATTATACCAATGGCTTATGGGCTTAATTTGAAGTAATTGTCTATGTAATCATTTTGAACTGATTTCGAATTTTGGTTTTATAATAATAGTCTTGTTACGACTCATTAAAATAATATTATACTGACCGTTGTGTATGGCTGGACTATTTTTAAATTGCCAATATTCTAAAACCGTTCTCAAAAAATGTATTACGTATAAACGTTATTGATGAAAAGTTGTCTGATAGTAATCGCCTTAAAAAGAATTTAGGTAAATATATAATAATATGATAAATATCAATAAATGAATCGGGATTTTTCTCAAAATATCGAAATTTTTCTTTGGTTTAATTTAGATTTAATAATATTTACATTTTCAAGCTAGGCGTTTGACATCCATACAATGACTAAAATTTTATTCTATCAATATAATGAAAAAATAATTATTTTCGATTTACTTAATTAGAATCAACTAAAAATACAAATCAATAATATAATTTCTTAATACTAGAAAACTAGTTTTTCAAGATTCTGAAAGGTGTATAAATCTGTGATATTTGAGCGATCACAGTGAAATATGCTTAATTTTTTGTTGCTTAAAATTAAATAAGTTATTGATACGTTTAGTGGCTGATGAAAATAAAGGCTTATTGAACAGTTCAGTTGATACAAAGGGCGTTGTTGTTCAATTTGACAGTAGTATTTGTATCTGTCATTTCCATTAGTTAACAAACTCGGATGTATTGTCTTATTGATCATTTATTTATCCACTATCGAGTTTCTCGAATATTTTACTGTTTATTGTATCGCCCTTTTCTCATTAATAAAATGTACATCATGCAATTTACAAATAATGTATTCTTGAATAAAAATCATGAATTTTAGCTTACATTATTGTTTAAAATGATTTGCAGCTTTTAAATTTTAATATACAATCAATTCGACAAAAGGATTTTAAATGAAATCAAGTTAAATGAATATTGAATTTATAAGTTATAATTTCATATAATGGTTCGAATCATTAATTTTTAATTAATCAAGAGTAATTGTAGAAATAGTTTCCTTCTTGAAGCGATTGAGGGATTTATTATCAATGATGATTGTTGAGAATTGAATAGTTCGTTTTGTGAATATTCGATTCATAAATAAAATTGATTTTAAAAAATCGGATTTGACACGAGCTGTTAAACAAGCTCCAAATATCATTGAAAATGGGAAGGGTTTATTCTAGAAAGTTGTAGAATTTTTTAAAAGAAATTAGTCCATAAAATTTTTAATGAATGATTATGAATCGAATATTGAGCCAAGATAATGGTATCAATGAACAGCTATCGATAAGTATAACAAAAAGAAATCACATAAATAAAAAACGCGTTGATATGTTTTATTGGGTGTTTGGTGAGGGTGTATGATAATATATAATTAAATATAATACTATGATTATATTTCGTACCTATATAATATTACAACAATCGGTAGCAACAATTTAATAAAAAAATTAAACTTATAATTATGATATTAAAAATGATCATTAACAAAACCTAAATCTCGAAGAAAGTTGTAGAAAATATCAACTGATAAACCAGATCAGCAATATTAAAATAATCTTTTATGAATTATTAATCAGCTTAATAAATTAAATAAATGGAATAATTATTTTTAGAAACATGGCTAGATAACTAGTTCGACAGTTTAAATAAATAATAAGAATATAGCACGAATGAATCAGATAGTATTAAAAATTGGTAGCTGAAAAATCGAAGAATACTAGTATAAATAAAACAGCCAGGCAGGGAAGTGACACATTAAAACGATATTGAAACCAGCGAATAGTTGGAAGCTTGTAAACCATTTAAACTTGTGAATAATTTAAATATGTTAATAACTTAAACACAGTTCTGCTACTGTATTTACTGGAATTTTGCTATTCTTTCGAGGAGTTTGATTGCAGAAAACCATAGAAACATTTGGAAATTTGAACATCATTAACTGTGTAATAAATAATAACATATTGTTTGAAGAGTCACACAGCAGACCGTGTTTTATATTAAATTCTGTAATATGAATCTCACAGTTAAAGCAAATACTCGTGCTTTTGACTATTTATCTTTATTTTTTTAAAATTTTTTCTTAAATTATTCATTGAATCAAACAAATGGTATATCATTCTTATCGTTTAATAAATCGTTTTATAATGAAGTGTTTATTTTTTAATTTTCATAAAATGATAATAAAGTATGAAATTTTTGGGAAACATATTTAACAATAAAACCAAAGAGTGGTTATATTAATAAAAAGTGGCTCGAGAAGGTATAAATTAACACAGATATCTAACCAGATATTAGTGGTCTAAATATCAGAACTCTTAAATATGAATTATTGCATAAATCTTTATATAGTGCGTCGTCTAGTCATTTATAGTGATCCTAGTCAAACAATATATCAAGAGGATTCGAAGTCAAATTACTTTATTTAGAAATGTTATGCTCACGTGATATTATTCACGAAAAATGGCTTTGAAGTAATTGATTGCCACGTTTCATAAGCCTTTTTCTTCCTCATATTGTTGGTTAAAACTATATATGACTTTTTGTTATATTAATTGCATGTGATTTTACTTTCTGTCTTCGCACATTGGCAATTTTTACTCATTATTATTACTGATTAAAACAACGTTGATATTCAGCATAGAATCATTTAATAAAATGTTGAATATATGACGGCTTAAGGCCGGAAAGCAAGAACTGCACCCCGAGTGCGGAGAAAAGTTGGTTTAAAATTAATAAAAGTTTAAAAAGACCCGAGTAAGGAAAAAGATTTTGAAAAAATATAATAAGCAACAACTACAAAATCGATTAAGATAAAACATTTGGTTTTAAGACCCGAATAAGGAGAAAATTTTGATAAAATCAATAAATGAAGTAAATTTCTTGTCAGAAAATAATCAACAATTTGAGAATTGAATGAGAAATAAAATAATGAACCTCCTAAGAACCGGTGCGATGGTGATGATTAAAATGTGTGAAAATAAAAATCAATAAGCTGCAAATTGAAATTTAAATTAAGCCAAAGAGCTTTTGATAAATTAATTAATGAGGCGCATTCAATAAATTTCTGCGTGAATTGGAGAGTTACAAGTTTCATTTAACTTTAGGCACTAATTTCACATTGAGAATAACTTGGAAAAAATTAGAGGTATTGTGAGGGTTGGCAGATTGAATCTAGTTGATAAATTAAATTCCGCATTTAGTGTTGATAAATTTGATTCCGCATGAAGCGCCGATAAATTTAATAAATTAAATTCCGCATTGAGCGTTGATAAGTGTTACTAAGTTTGCTATTAACTCCGCAAAAGCGTTGAAAAGAGTAAAATGCATATGAGTAGAAAACGTTCCATAGTAGACAAATATAAAAATAAAAGTAATTTAGTTAGATAAAAATGCGATTTGTTTTTATTTTAAAAAACGCGTGTGATTTTTTTAGAATAAAAATATAATGTTGATGGAAGTAACCTGTGTTTTTACTGGCTACCACGCCGAAATTAATGCTCTGACTAGAGCTAAACGAGAAGAGAAGCAGAAAATTTTAGCGAATTTACCACAAAAAACTAAGGAGTTATTATTTCCGAAACCCTCATTCTTCGATTCATCAATCCAAGATGCAGAGAAATGGTTCCAAACAACCAAAGAATTCGCGACATTTAATCAAATGGACTTATCATTTGCATTTGACATGCTGTTAAGAGATGACCCCAAACAACTGTGGCAAGAACTCAGCGGTTCCAAAGAGGCTTTTTCAAATGATGAAATTGAGAAATGATTTTTAAAAAAATTTTCGCATGCCAAAACAGTGTACGAGCACCAGTTAATCGCATTGAATATCCAAACGATGATAGAGCAACGAGATCAATGAAGGCTATTACCTCTAAATTTTACGATTGTAGAGTAAAACCCACACCAGATAGTGATTATTTGAAACCAGGAGCTTGTTTTTGATGTGGTGAGATTGGACACCGGAAGTTTGAATGTCCACTGCAGAATAAATGTTTGATATGCGGTATAGAAGGACATTCGTTCAGAGATTGTCATTTAGCCAGAAAGCCTAATTACAATAATCCGAGGATAATATTATGCATTTATGACGAAGAAGATGAAGCCGATATTCAAACTGAAAGTGAAGCAAGTGATTGTGTTAGCTCACTTTTCATGGAAGAGAAAAAACTGGAATCAACCTCCTATGCCTATCTTGTTAGTTGGGTTGAGTCAATAGGACATATATCAGGTATAGATAGAAAAGAAAGAAAGAAGAAAGAGGCATAGACAGAGGATCAGAAAGTAGATGGTAGACAGTGGAGTAAAATTGAATGCAATGGTACACATATTGAAATGTTATGGGATCCTGGTGTATCAATAATAGTAATGAATGAGAGTAATTGGAGGCGCATTGGAGAGCAACAGATTAAAAATTCTGATGTGCGATTGGCTGGTATATTCTGCAATACACACAAATCGTGTCTAGTTAAAATAAGGATCCCAATAGTTTGGAACAACAAAATTCTAGTAAAGGAGATCATTGTAGTAAATGAAATTTCACCAGAATTTATCAAAAGAGTTGATATGATGAAGACTTGTGGAATTTTTCTTGCAGGGATAAATTCAATTAATGCCAAGGATGTGAGAAAGAAATACAGTGACCAAGACAGAATCGAAATGGCACTGAAGAGTAAGTACAATATTTGACTCAATTTTTATGGCTTCTCGGTGTGATTTGGGACTAATAGGTTTGGTGAAGCATGAGATTCGTACAAAGGGGAACCTATTGCTCAAAACCTCAGAAGGCAGACTATAAATTTAGAAACCAAAATTCATGAATTGATAGAAAATCTTCTCGAAGGCAATGTCGTAACGCCATGCAAGTGCCCTTGGATCTCTCCTCTCGTAGTGGTTACTAAGAAAGATGGATCAATCAGGATGTGTTTAGAAGTCAGAAAATTAAACGAACAGACTGTAAAGTTTTCTTTTCCGGTACCTGATATATAAACGTTATTTGACTCAGTGTATGGAGCAGCAGTTTTCTCCACGATAGCATATTATCAGGTGGAACTTGAGGAAGATTCTAAAATGAAAAAGGCGTTCAGCACTAGAACTGTGCAGTTCTGTTTCAACAGACTACCTTTTGGATTATGTATCGCGCCAGCAACGTTTCAGAGTCTAATGAATACTATATTCAAGGACTTGATTTACAAAAGCGTTCTTGTTTATTGTATAAAAGAACGCTAGAGGAACACAGTGAGAAAGTTGAAAAGGTATTCAGGTTAATAAAATCATCAGGTTTGAAAATCAATCCCGAGAAATGCACTTTTGGCACTAGAAAATTGAATTTCCTGGGTCATACGGT
>JBBMOY010664429.1:0-11460 GCA_037951405.1 Platydemus manokwari | reverse complement strand
TAATCAATGAATTTGAAAGTCAATCAGGCAAAAAAACAATTCACTTTATAATAAAAAGGAAAGTAAATAAATCAAGAAAAATTAAAAATTTGAGTATAACGTAGCCAAATAATAATTTTCGGATATAAAGCAGAATTACCTCAGAAAAATGTACAATACACACAAGTCGATCGTCGTTTTAAGTAATAAAATAAAAATAATTGCTGAAATTCCATCTTAAAATTTCATGAAAATCAATATAAATGTCAATGCATTCCAATAAAAATCGGAATTAACGAAAAAATGGGTTTTAGTCTAATATGCTAAAATATAGTCAAATCTAAAGCAAAAGAAATTAAAAACTCGAAGAGATTTCTTCACATATTATAAGCCAAACAAATAATTACATAAATAACCAAACATTTAACAATTTCTAAAACAGATCATCATTAATAATACAAAAGCCATAAAGAATAACCCACCAAGGATAACATTTTGAAATCTGTATTAAAGAAATTTTATTGATAAAGTACATCCCTCTATGGTACAACCTTGTTATGTATGTTTAATAACGCTGAATATCAAAATTATAATTTTCAATCACAATATTACGCGTTAACTTAATGCCAAAGTCGATAATCAAGTCACAGCGGCATCAGCAGCCGAAAGATAAAGCAGAAACAGAAACAAAGATCATTGGAATGATCATTAAAAAGAATAAGGTACATAATTCTACCGACTACGAAAGACAAGTATCCACCTCCAAGATCTCATTCCTTTAATAGATCTGTCGTGTATATGCGCCAATCGATGATAGAGTTCTATTTATGGTTTGGTGATGGCATTAAAGCCACATGCTTGTGTAACAAACCTTGATATATATACATAGAAGCTATGAGCTACTGTAAGCAAACTAGTCAGAGGTTTTAGAAAAGATACCAATAGAGGAAATCACAAGTCTATTTGTTTTGCGAAGCAACAAAGTCAAAGAATCTTTTATATTGGATCCAACAATGACAAATGAGAGCAGAATAGAGACATATGGCCATTAATATGGAAAAAATAATCTAATGAATCCCATGAATATCGTTAGGTAGAGCTATTCGAATGTCTTAAGAAAAAATCAGAACAGTTTCAGAGATATCGTGTAAGAAATGTCGAAAAGGATCTAATCTAAGCACAATTCAAATAGAAAATGAAATGATCCCAGGAGATATTTTGAAATTCATAGTAACAACATCACCGAACAAGAGAAAGCAACAATAAATAAAGATGATTTCCATTAAGTTTTATAATTTGTACAGAGGAAAACCAACACCACAAAATGAATTTCTGAAGTTCGGAATTTGTTTTTGTTGTAGACAAATTATAAATAAGAAGTTTAATTGCTCAATTCAAGATAAATTCAGGGCATGCGATAAAGTATGGCATTCGTTTAGAGAATGTTATTTAATCAAGAAATACAAAGATGATCGTTCAAATAGAGTTCTTAACATACATATTGAAGAACAAGTTGAGATTTGAATGATTTATCATCTGAAGATGAAAAACTAGTACCAACCTCTTCCGTCAATCTTAGCAGTGAAGATGACTCACTTAGGATATTTAAAAGCAAGAAATAGATTGGGACTAGAAGAGTGAGATGTGAAGAGTTGTCTGAAGATGTATAAGGTAGATGGTTAACTATAGAGACTGATGGAATGCAATGGAGAAAAGATCGAAATGTGATGAGAATCAATAACAGTAATGAATAGAGAAAACTTGGAACTTATTGGAAATTCTCATATCAAGAAGTCCTAACTAAAATTACTTCATAATTTTTCTGATAAATTCCAATATTGCGTGGAAAAGATAGTCTGAAATAAAATACATTCTTATGGACATTACTGTGGTAAAATAAATTTCACCAGCATTTATTGATGGAATCGATATATTGAAGAAATACGGAATATGAAATCGAATGAAAGTGATCAATACAACGCATGTATACAGGAAGCACAGTGATGAAGATAAAATTGAAATAGCGATTAAGAGCATTGCTGTTAGTAATCACATTTCATTCAGAAAGTGTATTCAAAAAATGGTTCCATTTCTATGGATTCTCGATGTGACTAAGGGCTAACAAACCTGATAAAGCACGAGATACAAATTAAATTTGAATCTTTGCACAAAATCCTAAACTGTAACTAATAAATCGAGAACAAAATCCAGATATGATAGAAAATCTTTTAGGAAATGATGTCATTGCACGATATATAAGCCATTGAAATTCACCATTAGTAATAATTTCCAAAAAGGATGGATCACTAAGAATCTGCCTAAATTTTCGGAAATTAAATGAACAAACCGAAAAATTTTCTTTTCCGGTATGAGGTATTCAAGAGTTACTGGATTCTCAAAATTATGCAATAGTTTTTTTAACGATAGATTTATGTTATGCGTACTCTATAGAGTTGAGCTTAAAAATTTCAATTCAAAAACTGTTTTCAGCACAAGGACAAGAAAGTTTGTTTTAATAGATTGGCTTTTGGAATTTGTACTGCTCCAATAAATGTTCAGAAGTTCATGAATACAAATTTCAGAATTCGAATTTATAAAATTATTCTTGTTTATCTGGACGATATATTGGCTTATGGAAGAACAATTGAGAAACATCATGCAAGACTCAGATGGATAGTAAAGAAAATGAAAATAAATGCTAACACTTCTAAAACGCTTAAAAGTCAAGAAAAAGTTTATTACGTTATGAGAAAGAAATCTTTGGTTGTAGACGAATTTATTACGCATTTTTAACATTATTTAATTGGTAAAGGGTTTGTAGCTCGAATTAATCACAAAGCATTGACGGATATGAGAAAAACCATTAAAAAGATAAATTTTCAGTTTTGAACTTGGTTTACAAACTTATTGAGATTCAATTTCTATTTCCTGTATCGTAAGCGAATTATCATGGAAATACACTTGTGCTATCAAAATTATGTGCAAGTCCAAAACTCGATTAATCAATGTTGTTGATCACCCAATTACTAGTAACGATGAATTAAGAAAAATCCAACGGTCTGATACCAATATCAGTTTTATTTAAAAATGGCTATATAAATTGGAATCTTTAGTCAACTCAGCTATAAAGAAAAATAAATATTTCCCGCATTTAGAGAAGTACGCGCTATTTGCAGAGGTTGTGGCGTAAAATGAGAATGAAAACAAATTAATTGTTATATCAAAATCACATTCACAGAAATTAACAAAATAGCTCCATGAAGAGTTGAGTCATATTAACAGTAATAAATTGGTTAATTATATTCAGAATATTTACTAGTAGTTAATCATGGCTTGGAGCATGCAATTCAAAAATGTGAAATTTGTATAACGTAAAAGGTTCAAATCATTGGAAGAAAAGAATTTAAGATTCCACGAAAAGAACTCAACCTTATCAAACAAATCGTTGTTGATGTTGTTCATTTTGAAAAATTTAAAAACAGAACGTAGCATTTATTAGTTATTGTTGATAGTCGATAAATTGTTAAATTTAATACCAATTACTGGACAAGATGATGCTAGCATAACCAATTCAATTATAATTTGTTGGATTTATAGGTACGGTTGTACAAAATCAATACTCATCGATAGTAGCAAGTTTTGAAGATAAAACAATGAGAATTAGCTACAGGTTTTAAAATAAAACATTAATTTAATTCACCATATCAACATCAGGCTAATGGTTTAACTGAAAGAATGATCAAAACGGTTCGGGACATGATAGTGACTATGCTGACATCAGAGAAACAACCTTATGATTTGTATTTTCGTATTAACACAGTGTATCAGAGTTCAATTCGATAATCGCCTTTAACAACATATTTGGAAGTCAAATTTATATGCCTGCATTGCGGTTAAATAAAACAAGCTATCATAACCGGATCATCAAAGAAACAGAAAAGCATCTAAAATCAGTTGTCATAACTTTAAGCAGATTCTGCACGGAAACCACAAGCAGTCATATTTTTGCTGATGGGAGGAAGTTTCAATGATGAAAGGACCACACATGGCAATAGAGAACGGATATAGAATTTTGAAATTCTAAATCCGCATCAACTGGTTCTTGATTACCACGAAGAAGACTAGAAGAATTGAGTGGATGAGGATAACTTCAAAAACAATGATATAGGAAAGTTAGATAATATCTGAGATGCTTGTTTAAATATTCAGAATTAATTTTTCAATTAATGGAGTTTTGGAGTTTTGTTATATATAACATGCATACTATTAATTTCAAGAGATATTATGAATATGATATTTGAATATTAATTTATCGAGAAGACGTTGAAACCACTATCATGAATAGATCGAATTTTTATTTTCCCTTATTTGAAGTAGGATAATAAATTAATGAAATAAATAAACAGAATATATCAGGTAATAGCAAAAAAACAAAAAAATGTTTATAAAATTAAGAAAATATAAATAAAATTACTATAAAATATACAATGTGTAGACAACCAAAAAAGCAAAAACTCAATTAACAAAACACAATCACTAAACCTGAGCACATTGGCTAAGAATATTCGATTTAACTGTCATTCAGGTTTTCTGCAGAGACATAATCTAGTGGAAAATCAATTAAAGAAGAAATTAAAATGTCGGTAGAAAACTAACTTAAGTCAAGAAGTTAAAGAATAACAACACAAATTAGTCAAGTGGAATCAATAAGTCCAAAAGAATAATTCGAGTACTATTGGCAATCATAATAATAGAAACATCCGAAGAGTTAAATAAAAATGAGAATTTAATATGGTATTTATGATAATATAAATATGAGGCTATTAATGAACATAAAGTGCTAAAACAGATTGCACTAATTAATTAACCCATAATAAATAGAAGATAATAAGAATTATTGTATTGAGAATTAAACTATACCAGTCAACGATTTCTTGTTCTATTCATTATAACAATAGCACAGTTGTAGGTTTTTCATATCGAAATTATTTGCATATATAAATAGATTTAAACTTTACAATCAAAAATAAGGAAAATCAAATATTAGAAAAGGAAATATTTAACTGTATTAAATGGATAAAAGAAATTTCCGATCAAGTGAAAAAAGAATCGACAGTTCATGAAAGGAACTGAAAGAGGTAAATTGACAAAAATAGGTTATGAAAAAAAATATTAATATTCGCCACATTTTCTTACTGGAACAATCATCATTAAGGAAAAAGCAGAGGGTATAAAAGTTAATTTGTATAGAATTTAAGCAAAATATAGAAAAAAAATATGTGGTCTAATTTACTAAAGTTACCTTTGATGAATTTTTTATCGGTATTTTAATTTCTGAGGCTCTGTAATTGTCGTAGTGTAGCCATGTATTTTGTCAAATTGAAATCCTAGATCCATGTTAGTTCTGATTGATCGGTTATAGCGGCTGTATTACTGTGTAGCCAATTATGTATATAAAATGATCTTTTTTGTATATTTATTTTTTTAATTTCATTTTTTAGATTGCCGTCACCTCCCGGGCAGAGGAATTTCAATGAGCAATAATGAGTGCTTGATATAAAAGTAAAAAAATTTGAAATTTATTTCATTATTATTTTATATATATATATATTATGTATAATTTTTTTAGAGATCTAAGTACAAGAAAATCAACTCTCCAATATATAAAGAACTTGGAAATTACAATACGTATATTTAATGAATAAAAATCTATCAACAAGAATTATTTCAAAATTTCATCGAATGATTAATTTCAAGATAGAATAAGTGTCTTAATTATTGATCATTGAATCGAACTAGTTCGTCACCAGAAAATGTGAGCAATGAAACTCAGGGAATAAGCCCTTTGTTTAAGTCAATAGTTGAACAAATTTCCTTTTTATTATAAATAATTTGTAGGAGGGTCAATGGATATGTATCTCGTCTAGTGACTGCGTTTAATTTTCGATAGTCCACACACCATATGATATTACCATCTTTCTTTTTCACCAACACCCACTGGTAATCCCCATGCGGAAAAACTAGGTCTTATTATGCTATTTTCAAGCATTTGTTGTTTATATCTTTTACTTTCTTCCAAGTGCGCGTACGGTATACAGTACGATCTCATTCCGATTGGGGTCTTCTTACCTGGTAATAATGGTTTTCATGTTCAACCACGTGAGTCCTACTTACATCGAATTCATGTTTAGCTAGTATATCACTATATAATTTAATTAACAATTTTAATTTTTGATTTTCATTTAAAACTTCACTGTCAATTTTTATATTATCATAATTTTCTGTTGGTAATTTCCTAATATTCGGGTCAATATCATATATAGTTTATAATACTCCAAGTGTCACCATTTTATTTTCAAAGTTAGATATAACCTAACTGGAATCTTTTGATTGTCAATCAATACTAATTCATTACAAACTGGTATTCCATATTTTTGTATGAATTGTTATTTTGGTTCGAATAATAAACATTCTTTTTCTGTTTCAGGTGTGCTAGCCTAATATACGATCTCTGAATGTGGTGGTATAATTAACATACTATCTAAATATACTTCATTAGATTTATACATTAATTTTCTAGACGTTACTTCGACAAGATTTCCTGTTAGAAAATCTAATACTGTTTCCTAGTCGTTCTAGCATATCCATTCCTAACAGACATTTAAATGGGCAATGATCCATTATAAGCACAATGTGTTACATTGTTTTACCAGTCATTCCAATATTTACAATAGTCCTTCCTACCTGATATTGTTTTATGCTTTCTTCTCCCCAAACTACATTTTCTTCTTCCTTTTGTGGTAGAAATCCCTTGATACTATAATGATGTTTGACCCTAAGTCAATAATTTCGTCAACCTGCCTGTTATTTAACGTCATCCGTGTTGAAATTGTTCGGCCTTTATATCCGAATGTCATACATGCATGTGAGCTAGGTATCCCAAGCTGATTTCTTCTCTCTACACCCCAATTTATTCTTTTTATTTCTGGGATTTCCTTTAAAATTGGTTTCATCTCTTTTAATTCAGTTAAATGGTAAAATGGTGGTGGTGGTTTAAATGTTGGTGGTAAAAATAAATCATTAAAACGTGATTTGTTTTCCATTTCTAAACGCCCTAGTTTTAATGTTCCCTAGTCTTCCAAATTTGGTATCGATTTATCTGAATTTGTGATAATATTTTTATCACCCTTGAGTTAAAATCATTATTTTCTTCATTTAGTAGAGTATCCTCTGAAATCAAAGATGTACTAAATCTTATTTTCCTTTTATTTCTCATTTTAGATTTAATATTATTCATTTCTTCATACTGATGATTGATTATAAAAAATTTAGCTAAGAATGGGATACAACCTAAAATTAATTCCCACGAACCTCCTACAATGCTATATAGACGATAAGTATATGGTACTTGTGCTAATAAAACTTCTATCAGTCCAGCACAGGCTAGTCCGAAGAATATGAATTTTATCCAAATTTTTCGCATGGTGTTTAGAGTTGCTTTTTGTAATGATCTGGATCTAGCAAGTATTCGTAATTGGCTTGAAAGCTTCCCTTTGGTTATTATGCGTTCTCTCTTTAATGGGAATAGTAGTAGTACGTAGGTTACGTTTGGCTTCCTCCAAGCCCTCTGGTGAATACATTCCAGTAGCAGATAAATTATTTAGAGATGTGAAATTTATTCAGTATTTCAATTGAGTTAGTTTTAATTTTTCAGATGGTTTACCTATATTTCTGTTTGGTGGCACAATACATTGATCGAGTGTTAAGCTGTATAGCGGTGCTAAAATATGTCTGCATTCTAAATCCTTATTTGTTTCGTTTCTTCTTCCAAGATGATTCGAGTTATCGGTTCCATGAAATATAGTTCTCTTTCGACGTTGATTGGTAGTTCGTTTAAGCATGTTTCATGTTTCATTATTTATACTGAGATTCCCTTTCATCTGTAGCTATATAGTGCTTCATCTAAAACGCAACCAAATATTCCATTTTCGACAACAGGCATAGGCGCTACTGCATTTGGCTTTGTAAACACCACCGCTGTTATATTGCGAAGAATTTCACGGATTAGTTTGCAATCATTTAATATAACTTCTTGATGCATATTAGCAACTATATTTTGACCGAAATGAAATTTTCTAATTTATTACTAAAATATTGTGTTAACTTTATATCACCGTTGTGAACTTTTTCCTTACCACTTTCCGGTTTTGTTTTCGATACATAAAGACCTTTATAGTTGGTCTGATACACTAATTTACCACGTTTGGTAACTGTCTTTTCTTTTAAAGCGCATTCCTTCCTCAATCAAGTTGATATCAAAACGTTTGAGGTTCGCTTCCTTCTTACTGAAATAGCCTTTATCTTGCCCTTAGGTGTTCGATCGGAAGGCAAGTTGTAAATAACTTCATTTACTCTTTCGCCCTTAACTTCCATTAAATTAGTTTCTTTTAAAAATACCAAATTATGGTCTTGTGACCTTACGTTATATACTAATACTGACTCATCTATTTGGCAACTTATGTATTTTGAGTTACAGAATGGATGAGTTTGCATTTGACCGTTCAGTACATCAAATACACCTTACCATTGTCGTATTTCGAAGGGATATTCTTCCATCACTACATCTTTATCGACAATTTGTCCAGAAAATTTATATAGTTCTCCTTTACATTCTCCATGGCCTGTTACAGAGCCTCTAACTGCAATGGATTCTTTCATGATGTAGCCACTTTTTGCAGATAATCAATTTTCGATGTCTATTTTTAATTTTCGTTTGAAAAGCTACTTCACAGTTGTCAGTGTCTATAGCTAATGGTCTGAGGATCGCCTTCATCATGATCAACGATATGACTCCATTTACCATAATGAAAACAAAAATTGTCTTCTTAGCGAAACATTCTTTTACTTGCACATTAATAAAATTCGATTCCTGATATAAAAAATAATGCTCATTTTCTCCACTAGAGATTTGCATCGGATATGCTTCTAGCCATTCCGTTGTATTCATTAATTAATAAATTTGTCACATTTCTGTTTTAGAGGAATCATAAGCAATTAAAGTTCTAACCTCATTTCCGATACCAAATATCATTATCATCATCATAAAACTTATTGCTTTGCTCCAAGTTTAAGGATAACATTCCACTTCTTAATATTTTACTTTTCTTATTTTTTGATTTTATTAAATATATTTTATTTTTATTATTAATTAGTTCGATTTCATGAAATTACATATTTTCCTTTTTAATAACAAAGTCTGTATAATTTTTATTATTATTAGAAGTATCAAAACCTTTATGAAATTAAATGCTGCATCTTGAATGCTGTACGTAACATTATTTTTATGCAAATTGGTTCGTTCATATTCTACGTTGTCATTAACAATGCCTTGTTCGTAATGAACTTTAACATTAATTTTAATTGCTTTTCCGGAAACACATCCGTAATTCAACAAATATCCATCATCATCTAAGTTTTGACCACAATATGATAAAATAATAACTGCTTCGTTTCACAACTTTTCCGAAATCTTTCAACTGATTTTCTTTACCTTTGTACACCGATGGTCTTTGACATTCTCCATATCGACTCCTGATTTCATCAAACTGATCTCACGCTGAGATAGATTTAAACCTTCCTTTTCCACATAACCTTAAAATACTAATGAAAGTAGAATTAATAAGTAAACATTGTTCTATATAAGGTACTAACAAATATATTAACTCACTCAAATTACAAAACATTGATATATTTTCCTTGATAATTTCCAAAGTTTTCACTATTTCACTAAAATTCAATTTTCGAAATGGAACTACTTCGAGGTTTCGATAGATTCTCACTAGCAAATGCAAATTTGCTTTGATTGGCATAGTGTCCAATGCGATTGCATTTAAAGCATGTCACCCCTAGCTGCTTCTTTGGAGTCGCTGACCGACGATTGACGATATTTTGTGAATGATCGGGTGGATTTTGGACCGCTATTATCGATAGATTTTGTGGGTGATGGCCTTTCAATTTTACCCATAGAAGAAAATCTGTTTCGGTGGCATGTGACATGCTAGCGAATTATTTATGTGGAATTAATTTCCACTCCCATAGCTTTTTTTATGAGTTCATCTTAGGTGGTATAATCGACTATCTTGAGTGCTGTACTGATGTGACTCATTTCAAAAATTGATACTCAACCACTTTTCTCGTTTGTCCTGGCCAATCCGATTTCGGTCTCAATGCTTTTTCTTCAAGTGTTAACAAAAACACCTACAGTTTCTGCGATGTGTGGAAAAATTTTTAACAGATAATGCGGCCAACGTCACCACTAATTAAGTTCTCTGATAAGGTGTCTTTTATTACTGTCGATTGGACAATGTTTCGTCTGTCGATTTGGTTGTAGACATCTCTTGTTGCTTCTTTTAAGTAAAGAGGAAGTCTTTGGATTGTCGTCCTTTCAGTCCAACTGTATGCGGAAGCACATATAAAATAATCCGTCATAAAATCTACAAAATTAATTAGGTCTCCACCGTACTGTTCGACAAGAAGCTTTTGGCAACTAGGAAAATCGGCTTGTGAAACCATTCACATCTGGTGTTGAATTTGTTATTGACCTGAAGAGGATTGATTCCCTGAATCCTGGTTCTCTGATGTTCGAATGAGAGCTCACCAATTAATTGTTGGGTAAGTAACAATAAGTAACTTACTCCAATACGAAGATGTATTAATCAATATACGAACTGCAAAATCTTAACCCAAACTTGACTTTCAACTAGCAATTGTCCACCTTGACATCAATTTTTATACTTGAGACCTGTGTGTATTTTTTGTGTCATTGTATCATATTTTGATTTTATAATTGTTTTTGTGTTCTTACGGCGTTTTTAATTTATTACATTAGTGAAATTTGTCAATCCCTACAAGTATGTTTTGTGTAGGTATGCCTCTTTTTCTAATTGTAATTTACCATCTAACTTCATTGTGATTGGCTGATTGCCTGTTTGGCTGTGTAGGTATGCAAATGTTCAAAGTGTCAAAACAAAGGTTCCAAGGTGCAACTTTATTTTTCTTTTTGCAGAAATTCATCTCACTCAGCAATATTCAATTTCTAAAACTCAATTGTAACCAGTTGAAATGATAAAATCGAAGTACAGAAATGTTTATCTCGATTCAATACCCACAATCTCATAACATTAACTTAACTCAATCTCACTACTAAGTAAATTAATTTTGAAAATAATTACATGTTCTGTAAATGCTTAGTTAAACAGAGTTTATAACCACAGAAAAAATTGCAACATTGTAATCAATATTAAAAAAACAATAATAAAATATTTATATATAAAAATATGTTTTCAATAAATTTCTAGAGTAGTTTTGGTAAATTGAAAATGGTAAACTGAAAATCAACTTCATTTTAAATATTATTTTTAACTTTGAATTTGTGTGCTAAAAGTTTGTCAATGCACCCCTTAGTATGAATATACTGAAAAT
>JBBMOY010663318.1:0-11466 GCA_037951405.1 Platydemus manokwari | reverse complement strand
TTTCAAAACCAAATTTCCATTTAAAAATGGTAATAAATTTCACAATCATATTAAATGCTGATTTACCGGTGCTAATTCATTGTCAAAATATTTCATTCCATAATACACAAATATTTTTTAATTCTTTAACATGCAAATACCTTAATATCTCCATTCAAGAAATATATGACTTATACCACTTTCATAATTAAGGACACAAATATGGCTGTTTTTAAAATTATCTACTCCATTATGCTGTATTGTGTTGCATATCAAGCGATTTATCATTATAATCGTATTTTATTTATAAAAAATATATTATTTATTATAACAAAATGAAATTAAATAGAAAATACTTTATATTAAATAATCATTTGAAAAAGATAATTAATTGGACACGGACTCCTTTATATTGTTTCATGAACAACTTAGAATTATGCTGAAAATTAAACCATAATACACGAATAGCTATTTAAAATCATAATATCGGTGTAATAAGTACAAGATAAATAAAACGAAATGACCAAATATAAATTAATCTAAAAATTAAATTTAATTAGATATTGAGATAAAATTGAACTCAAAAATTAAGTTATTTTATCTTTTATTAAAATTTTACAACAGAATTAAAATAAATTAATTTTGGTTCGGAGCTTTCAAATGCTATAGCTGTGATTTTTTTAATTATCAGTTCGTGGGCTTTAATATTCAGTTCCCAAATCCACGATCAAGACACCATTTTCATGATCAGTGATTTAAATTTCGATCTTTATGATCTTGCTAGAAAATATTGAGAACATTTCTATTTCAACATATCAACCGGAATTTTCCAAAATTTATTAAAATTATGCTGGTTTTATGAAAAAATAACATGGGAAATAGTTGCATTCCAACACAAAAGAAAGCAGGTATCAAAACCAGGTCGAAACTTTATTCTTGTACAACGCTTTCAATATTGTAATTATAAGAATAATTTATGATAAGAATGTTAAAAATCATTAAGGATCGCAATCAAGAAGATTTTATAGAAATTTTTTACGTTCCAGAGTACTGGTCATCATGCTCTACTCCACTAGAAAAGATGAGAGTTGTAGAGATAAATATACATTATCCAATAGACTCCATGTTAAGTGTGTCGTGAACACATAGAATGATGAAAGGAATTATAATCGAATCACTGAGGTTTTCGTATTTCTAAAAAACCTTTTTATCATTTATTTTGTATTACGAAACGTAACACTGACAATATAAACACACACACACACACATATATATAATGAAATACATTCGAGTATGTAATATCTGAGAAACGCCTCTCACCAATTTTTGAGTTAAACTTGAGTTGAATAATGAATTACTAAATTTTTTAAAACATCAATAAATAGGTTTCATCTTCTCTAATGAATCAATATTTCGATGAAATAGAAATCTGTACAGATAATCATAAAATTACTACAAAAGATTCGAAAACTTATAATAAATAATAAACGAGAAGCATAAAAGTGTGAAGCATTAATAAAGTCTTTTGATTGATTGATTTGTTGAATCCTTTAAACAATTAATCAAACTCTGACTCCAAGATAGAAGGCTAATATTAGATTTGCTTGAGCTCTATTCCGTGCACTACACAAGCTATACTTCACAAAATACCAACCAAAACTTGGCTCCAAACTAACAGTTGGCCATCTTTGGCGATCAGTACCTAAATTTTTGTCAATTGTATCAATTTTTGCATTTCCATGTTCTTATTGGCTTTTTTAGTTTTTGCATGAATGGGATTGGTCAATCCCTACGTGTGTTGCTGTGTAGCTGTGCCTCTTTCCAATTGTCATTTACCATCTAACTTCATTATGATTGGCAGATTGTTAAGCCTGTTGGCTATGTAGGTAATCAAATGATTAAAGTGCTTAAACAAGGATTCCAAGGTGCAAATCTGGTTTTCCTTTTTGCAGAATTTCATCTCACTCAACAGATTTGTTATTATGTTATGTTATTATTTGTTATATGTTAATAAATTCGATAATAATTAATAATAAGCAAATAATCTATAATTATTTTATTGATTCATATTGAATAAATATTGATAAATCAAGTTATTAATTAAAATAATATTTCTATCGATTAAATGAAATAAAAACATCATTGTCGAATTTTTCAATGGGCAGAATCAAAATGCAATTTTCTACTAATAATTTTTTATGTGGAATAACGAAAAGAAAATTAGAACAGAAGTTAATCTGAAAATTAAATCTACCAATTATAAAACACGATAAAATCATAAACCAATTAATATTGAATGATGAAATGGGAAATAATGACGAAATATAGATGATAAAATGAGATATTATTGAGATATAATGTATTTTAATTAAATATAGGAAAGGATAATATGCGTGGTTATCGTCGATTTTATGACAAAGGAAAATCATTCTGGCAAATTCTGTGTTTATTCACCAGAGGATTAGGTATAATAAAACGGGTTTCATCTCAAGAGGCACTATTGCATTTTAGATAAACAATTGTAATAAAAATGAATGATCCTCAAGAGATTGAGACACTTGGTTTTATAAATGTAGATTATTGTTCATTAACCAATAAATAATTATTATGTAATAATAATAATAATAATAATAATAACATTAATAAAATGCAATTTGTAAATTAGTTAACAAGGAATGGTCATAAAAATCAATTATGAGACAAGAATGATGAATAAACAAGAATGGTGAACCAAACGTAATTTACGGATCCTTGGTTTTTGGAAAAGCTGGTGCTCGCTAATGGGTAAAAGGCAGAAAAATAAAATAGCAGAATAAATAAATAAGTAAATTATTTTAAGCCATTTTTTGATACACACAGTAATTCTGTACCAAAAATTAGTATAAATTCCTAAGCAAAGCAGCGCTCTGTATCATTTCAAAACTACCTACGATAAAAGTATTCATGATGGATTTGAAGTAATTAATTTTTTTTGTAACATCATTATTGGTAAGGTAATGAATAAACAATTAGAAATTAATAAATTGAAATTTAGTGTATAACATGCTCTCTTATTATAGGTGTACTATTATAAGAAGACTTTAGTGAGTAGCTCAATTTTGTACATGGATAAGATAATCGATTTGACTCAAGTTTATTTGGGGTTTTTCACTCGAAACTTACTATAAATTAGGGCTTATTGGTATAAAATATATCTTTCAGTGTAGTTTTATTAAAGAAATGGAATCAGATGAAGCTACCGGTTAAGTTCGATGTAGTAACAAAGTTAATAATATTCCTTATTTGTGAGACTGGCACAAAAATGGAACTACAAATTTTTCTCTAGCATAATGTGAACAGCATAAACGGAACCCTTGTTTTCGCAATTTAAACACTTGCATGCCTACGCAACCGTAGATACATGGCAATCAACCAATCATAGTTGACTTAAATGGAAAACGATAATTAGAAATAGGGACATAGCCATACAACAACACACACAGGAATTGATCCATCCCGCGCATACAAACACCAATAAGCCTCATAGGAACTTGGAAAAGTAAATATCAAATCAAAATCAAACACAAATTACATACAGATCCTGAAAATAAATAATAATATTAACATAACCAACTGCTAGTTGGCAACCAGTACATTTATAAAGCAAAATTCAAGAGTTGATAGAAAATCTTTTAGAAAGTAATGTAATAACGCCTTGCAAAAGCCCTTGGAATTCTCCATTGGTTGTTATTCCTCCCCATACTAACATTAGCAAATGGCTTGGCCGAAAGGATGTTTAGAACGGTTCAAGACATGGTGGTAACAACGTTGGCATCAAAGAAACAGGTTTTGGATAAATAAATACTTGGGATAGAATTTATCATCAATGAACATATCAAAGCTCAATTCGACATTCTACTTTTGAAATTTTGTTTGGACGACGAATTAATATGCATGGGTTACGATTAAATGAAACGAGGCACCACAAATAAATCATCAAAGAAACAGAGAACCAGCTAAAATCGGTGGCTATAAATTTAAGGAAATTTGTTGCTGAGAAGAAGTTGGAGAAGAAGTTTTAGTGAAGAAAGAACCACACAAAATAAAGAAGAACAAAGATATTATGAAGGTCATCACAAAATTTTGAAATTTTTGATTTCCAAGGACAGTTAAAAATCTCGAAGAATTGAGTGGCTGAAAAAGATCTCAAAAACAACGGGAGAGGAAAGTTATATTGGAAATTCAATTTGTTGAAATATTAAAAATTATTGCGCACAGTAGTACGCCTGTAATTGCATATCAAGTTTTAATTGGAATTTGGTTATTCAAAATCATAACTGGAACAGCACCCGAAAGACAAAAACAACGATAGAAATTGCCAACTACAAAGCACTGGTCGTCAAATAATCACATAAAGAATTACTATATTTACAGAGTTTATCGATAATCAAAAATTTGCAATTATCCTCGATATTAAACTCCATTAGATTTGTTGTGTGTTTGCAGCTTTACGTTTCATTTGTTTGAACCGCCTAAAGACCTGCTTTTCGATAAAATTTGTCCTATCTTCCAATAATGGAAATAATAATACAAAAATTATTTAAACCCATTTTGATGATTATTATTTGAAAACCGCCATTGTTTTATAAAACACTCATTGAAGACACAATCGAAACACCACAAAATTATATTTTACTACAGTAATTTTAAAAAAATAAAATGTGGTTATAAAATCTTGTAAAATAATATTTTAAAAATCATCATCATCATATTGTAATCCTCACATTTGTAATTAATAGATGATATCCAGCAATTGTTGAATCTGTACGGTGGCGTAAATGTTCGTTAGGATATAAATTGACAACCGAATATAATTACATCTCAACAAGTTGTCTAAATGTCTAAATAAATCTTCACCAATGGGTGACTTCTCATCTGGAATAGGTTCTCGATTTTCTATGGTAAATTGTGTCTCATATTAAAGTTTAAAACTTATAGCTTTAGCAAAAAATTTAAATTTTAAAAAATTGTGTTTAAATTGCCGTCCTTTCCGAAATTTTTTTATAAAATCGATAATAAATACGATATCATGGGATATTCGTTATTTCAATCTTGTGGATATATTTTCCCCATTAGAAACTGTCACACATACTTTCTCATATAATAAATGGTATTAATTCTGATGTGTACGTACTTAAACAACTTATTTTAAGACAATCAATACATTGAAACAATTTTTTTTCGATACAAAAAACAAAAATTGGCCAACACCAGATTTTATCACGTTTCACGATTAATTTGGATGGAATTTTTATTCGAAAATCATGCCTTTGTAGATTTGAGTAAAAATGCAAAATAATGAGTCTGTCTGTGAAAATAACAAGATAACAGGAAGACTCATATCAATGCAGTGCATCATTTTTATATGGGAATTAATCTTTCATAGGTTTTTGATGGAATATTTGATTTTATAGGTAACAGAGACAGCTTTCATTTTTTGTTCAGCTTGGCAGAGTATTGTTCTGTCTTTGATGATTAATAATACTTGATATAAATATGTAGTGCAGATTTTTTTTTATTTTTGAGGTCTTTTCATCGATTATTGCTTTCGGTTTATTTCCAAAACAAGGTTTCCTTGGATTCATTTTCTAAATATTTTGAAGCACGTTTTTTTGAAATTATTACTCCATCTACCGTCATTGACCAAGACTCATTAAGATTTTACGTTGCTCAGATGTATGATATATAAAATATACACGATTTCGATATCTGATATTACTTGAATCACTAGAATTGGAAAAATTGAGACGATGAAAATCGATAAATAAAAAAAAACATATTTAGATGATTTTTAAAAGATGTTTTTAATATTCTGATAAATTATTTGATAAAGATAGCTAAAATTTTATTGTTTTCTTTTGTTTCTTTAGTGGGGGCGCACTCATTGCAGATCGATTGGGTTGTTTGACGAATTGATTTCGATTAATTAATTTTCAAGTCCCATATTGAAAGAAATATTAATTTTGTCAGGATTTCTGATACAAGAAAATTATTCTCTCTTCTCTCTTGCTTATTAATTAAAATTCTTGATATCATTATTTCCAGGAAATTCTGGCAAATCCCCCGGCTATTTTAATTAACAATTGCGTAAATTAAAATATTAAAACTATTCGGCGATTTTTTGATTTTGAATAAATTTGGAATGCAACGCAAGTATCTGTGACTACATAAAATTCAGAAGGTAATTTAATTTAATTTAAGTTTCACATCTAGTTTCTGATTTATCAAGAAAATAAATATTAATAAAATGAGAAATTGGATACCTAAGAATTATGTAATGGTAAAAGCACCAGATTCCCAGGCCTTGAAAGCTCTTTGATTTTTTTTCATTTTATTTATTACGTTTATAAAAAACAGAAATCTGTGATTAACAAAATCAATAGTTATTGATTTTTCGAAAAATACGATGTCTTTAAAGTTGGGCAATCGAGTTGTGACACTAAATGCATTGAAATAATGTTGACTGTATATCATTATCACATAAAATTACGATTTTGCAGCCTTTGAATCGATGTTTTGATAATTTCCACATATAAATACGAGCATGATGACCAACCAGTGAAAGACGATATAGATTAGAGATTTCAATTTTGCAGAAGAAATGACTTCACCACAACACTGGTACAAGGTTTATCAAATTTCAGTGAAGAAAAATTGATAGACACAATTGAAATCGTAAAAATAGAACATCAAACGAAGATATACCAGATGGAAATTTTACCATTAGAAAGCTGAGGACTATTAGGATTGACATTCAATTCTACCAACACAACGCGGAGATCCTTCTGAAAGTTACAATTGAAGAAGATAAAGCCTATCATTTCAATTTCGATAACAGAGGCAAGCTATCAGATATTCTACACGGCTCAGTCTCAATGTACCATTACAAGGTCTACAATGAAAAAACAAGGTTGGCTTGCTCACTGCTTCTCAGCCTCGTATCTGTCTCAGAAGCCAATGAAAAGCTGCCACCTCTTACCTGAAGTATGGATGTTCGTACACCAAGCAAGAAACAACCTCCTCTTGCTCAACTACATTCCATATTTTATCAAAATGGGAAAATCCACTCTTTGCCAAAAATGCCACAATGAGAGATAAACTGATGCCCACATCTTTATAGACTACCTTGCAGTACCAGGACTTGCATCGACAAGGCATGCTGTAATTCTCGACCATCTCGGACATTATCTGAGATCGGCACAAGTCCGCCGGAAGTCAACACAAAACTCAGACCTGACATAAATATTAGGAACAAGGCAAAACGTCATGTCTATATAGTGGATCTGAAAATTCCATTCGACATCGCCGATAATTTTAAGAAGCACAGATTACTAAACTTCAAGAAATACAGGTCAATCGCCTCCAATATTAAGATCAAAACTCGCTTTGAAAAAGGCTTAGACGTACTTTGCCTCGGAGTGCTAGGATCTTGGGACCCAAAGAATAATGGAGTTCTCTCAAACATCGGCTTCGACAAAGCTCAAATCACATTCATTGCTAGATTCCTGACAAGCTCATTACTTAAGGACGCCTTCGACACCTGCAAGGCTCACACGGATATGCGAAACCTCAAGCACCATCATGGAACAGGACCTTCAAACAACTCACCTGACGTAGCAATGATTTGAAAGAGAAAAGACAAGAACCATAAGGAATCTGACTAGGAAACCTTCTCAAGGAAATATCCGAAGACTTCGTAAATGTATATATTATAAAAATGATGTTAGGACTTGTGCCAACGCATCGCCAAGATTGTTATGTTTATGTGAAATAAATTTTAGTTTTTTTTATGTGTATAAATGACAATGTAAAGAAGGCTTATTACTTGTTAAAACCGATGAATGGAGAGAAATCTGTAATGTTGATTTTGGAGTCATAGTACTGTTGGGGGATTAATCAACAATTAAAACTGAAAATTATGTTGTCCAAAATGTTGCAATATCAATCACAACAACTACAGTTAAACTTCTTCTCAAATTAACGATAGTCGATCACACAAGATGGGATATACACCCAAAAGTCAAAAAGACTGGTTATTGAAAATCACGCAAAGTTAAGATTAATACACAAGTTGCCGACCAAACAAGACTGGTAGTTACTCATGGAACTCAACCTCTACTTGATGTCAAACATCTTTCTTTTCCATTTGCTGAATTCGATCGTAGATCGGTCTGCTTGAAATTTGATATTTGAGTTTTCTGCTATTTGTAGATATGTATTGGTTGATTCTTAACTTCTAAATATGGATTAATATTAGAATTAATTTTGTTAGCTGCTAACACCTGTTCGTTTTTTAAGTCATTTTCAAAACTCATAATTCTCAATGTGTAAAAAAATATTTCATATTACAGATTATCTAAACAAAAATTCCTTCTTTAATAATCAATATAAAATTATTCTTAACACATTTTAATTTTCTTTTTTAAATAAATTATTTTTCAAATTTTGAGAGCTTACAATAATTGTCTGAACAAGATAAATATTAAATGTTTTTAATATAATCAATTAAAAATATTTTCTGTAAATTATTAAATATAATTTAAAAAATTAAATTTAAAATTATTTAATTTAAATTTTAAACCTCACAAGCTTATTTATATGGAATAATTTTATATAATAAATAATAACATCTAAATATAATTATCTCGTTTATATCGATTGATTCTCTGTTTTTATTTTGAAAGTCGTTTTTATTATCTTATTAAATACAAAAGCCAATAATTTGCACTTTCGGAATCAATTTTTTGATAATATAACTTGTGTGAAAAATTTATGAAAACATACGATTTTCGTACAACTTTATATCGAAATTACATTTTACAATCATAAAATATGATTTTTGCATTAAAATTCGACAAAGACGACCAGGGGTTTCAATTAAGTGAATTCGATCAGTGACTATTTTGAAAAGTAAACTCAAAATAAAATTGAAGGGCTAGTTGTTTAAGTGAACGGTAGTGAAGTCAATAAAAATTGATTTAGTTTTGGATAATATTTATAAAACGAAATATCAATGATTAGATTAGTTTCAAATAGTGAATCTGTTTATAATGAATCATGTTAGTCAAGCAAGTAAATTGGCACTGATCAGTTTTGAATGAATAATAATAATAATCAATTTTTGATTTATATCTCTATAATACTGTCATTTAGTATATAAATTAACTTGAATATGTATTGGATGAATATTAGATCTGGAATACAGTGTTTTTACCATTATACTAATAAAACATGTTAACGGACACTTGCGTCTATAACCGTCAATTTCGAACTTCATTTGTTCCTACTGTCCGTCAATATGTTAAACAACGCGGCTTTTTTTTGAAAAATATTTTATGTTATGAAATATGTGTACAATTTTTTATTATTTTTGACCAATGATTATTTTTCGTTCGATTTGACAATTATCTTCATTAATATTCCAATTAATAACAAGTCTTCCTTCAATGTTGACCTCACAACTATTTTAAATTTGTAAAGTAGTTAGCATTATTTGTGACGCAACAATTGTAATTTCGATCAAATATTTTATCAGAAAAAACTAATAATATTTCCTTTTTAAAATTTGAATATTTGACTTTAATAAATATATTTAGTTCATAAATATTTTTTTATAAGATTCACATTGAACGTATCTTTTTCGATTTATATAAATTTTTATTAAGAACATTTTATTTCATTGAATTGAGTTAATAATATTTTATTTAAGCAACTAATGATGGTGAGAATTGTTCTTAAATTGGAGCAATGCTATCAAATTAGTTCAAAACTCACTGTTGCGATTAATTTGTGCAATCTACAAATTAATTAATGTGTTTTTGCATAATGTATATTTTGCACAGCCAATAAATTATTTCTAATGGATTTTCTAACTGATAATTTTTTATTTTACATTTTAGGTATCTTGGCACATCTCAATGTCCAAAATTGGAAGATGTCCCTATCCTAGAACCAATCGTGTCTAAACATGTATCTAATGATCGTCTGACAGACTTAGTTTTCAGGGAAGAAACCGTATTATGCACCAGTCAGCAAGGTACAATTTATGCTTGGAAGAGGCCCGGTTATACGGTTTGTATATTATTTCGTGCGTTCAATTTGTACAGTTTCGTGTTAGGTTGTCAAAACCGTTGTCAACAATACAGAAATTGATGGCAAATCATCAGTTTCATTAAACTCTATAAATCAAACCACTAATTTACCCACAAATAGTTCATCGTGGTCACAAAGAAATTCCAGTTTAAAAATCAATCGAACTTTACAGAAAGCTCCTACCGGTACGACAATTTAGCATTTCCAATATATTAAATTTAACCTCAGATGCTGAGAGCAGCGAAATATTTCATTTCATTTCAGATTGATGTTGATAATTCTCTCTTCTATAAATATTCACTTGGTATGAATTGAAATGCAAACTCTATGCTTCATTTGTGATTCTTTAAATTAGTAATCTGATTGTTGTTAACAATTATATTTGAAGATTTTTGTTAAGAGGAACATTTATATACCAATCTATAGTTTTTGAAACTCCTATTTTCTATGGAAATCAATGAGTGAGAAATATAAGTTTCTTTTGTTTTTTCTATACATAATTCATAACCTGGTTTGAAAAATTATGAACTAATATTGACATATTTTCAATGTGCGTCATTTAACCATGGATCCTTTACTTGTGTAACATTCTTTTATTGGATTAATATTTAATGGTTAAGAATACTCAGTATCCAATATTTATCACTTTAACGTTATATTTAGTAAAATAAAATTCACCTGAAACCGGAATTTGAGAAATAATCAAAATTAATTGGTAGATTTGATAATTTTATTTATCATTGTTTTATTAAATATTTAATTTCCGTCATATTAGAGCCATGTATTTATTAACCAAGTTTTACGGAATTGTATTGTGAGAATAATTTTTACAACTGACAGTGAAATTGAGTACACTAATTGATACCAGTCACATTAAATTAAAAGAGTACAGTTATTCAATAAATTCTGTAACAAACAAATAATTCCATAATTTTTTCAGTCATTTATTACGTTGCAATGGAATTTTTCAATTAATAGTCTCAACAAATTATGAGATCTTATAATCGAAGATCGGAAAGGTTTGTTTTACTAAAATCTATTATTTAAAAATACTAAAATGTTCTAGAGTATTCACGCTGATACGTTTGAAATTAATTTGTAATGAATTTAAAATTAATTAATAAATTAATTAATAAATAAATACTTTGAACTCATACAGATATCATAGGATTGCTACAAAATTTATTTTTTTATTATTATTTTTTCCATTTACAATGAAATATTTATTGTTTTCTGTTTTTGTATATATTATTTATATAATTACATAAATATATATATATATATATATATATATATATATAAAATTGTTTGATAAATTTAAATTTTCTAATTTTATGAGATTTCAGATGAGATTAT
>JBBMOY010662207.1:0-11468 GCA_037951405.1 Platydemus manokwari | reverse complement strand
TATTAAAATATAATCATTTATAAATGAAAATAAAATAATAATCATTATATTGATTATTAACATAATGATAATTTTAATGGAATGTTGAGTATTTCGATTTTAAAGTGCAAAATCGTTATTAGAGCTGTAGTTCATTGACTCGTCATTGTGTAAATCATTAAACATTTTATAATCGATATTTTTGAAATAAAAATGTAATTATAAAAGTAATATCAACACGATATTTTTGTAATAAGATAATGATTTGTAAAATTACAAAGAACAGAACACCACACGGCGACAGTGAGCTGCTGATAATAATAATCGATTCCGTTATCAAATTCACATCGACATTTCAATACAAGAGAGAAGGATTGACCATCTTAATATATCAGAATTGATCATTGAAAACCATTTCACATATCATCGATATATTATTTTTATCATTTGTGATTTAAACTGGTGATTTGTGAAAATTTTCTCGATATTTGTTTATTGATTTTATTATAAAACGTTTCCAAATAAGATTATTTCAAATGTAACAAGATAATAATGATTATATTCAATCAATCTCGAAATGACCACTACTCACCTTCAATCACCTTGACAACATTGTGCTTGTCTTTCACAATGTGAAATGAAGCGATACAGAAGAAAATGCCACCAATAACTGAAACAATGCAATTCAACAGCAGAGCGTATTGCATACTGTAATAATCGGCATCCAATTCGGAAATAAGCGGTTTCAAAATGGTTTTGATTGAATCCTTTATCTGAAATATTATTCAATCATCATCGGTATCACCAACACACTCCATGCATTACCTGTCCGATGATGTATGGGCTACCGGCATCACCTAATGCGTGAGAAAGAACCATCTGATAAGCAGTCGCTGTAGCTCGACGAGAAGGAATAACAACACTCTAGAAAATTAATCTTAACAATCACATCAACTTTATGGACAAGTAGTCCATCATACCATTGTCATATCGGTCACCAGAGCCCAATTGAGACAAAGTAATGTTTGAGTGAAAAATATAGTCACCTGAAAATGGTTTTGTTATCAATAAACCCATCAATTATTATCATAATGTTTATAACTAATATTTGGGACAAGAAAATCTCCTGAAAATGATTTAAAAAACCAAAAATATGGAAACGTCAAACATAAATCTCGATGACGTGAAAAATGTATCTACTTGATAATAAATAATAAGAAATGAATGGAAAATTGTTTATCTAATTATATATTAAAAGGGTATTAATCATTTGTTTATTATTGTGTAAACTAAACAAATTAAGTAAACAATTATAAAAATAGAAATGAAATTCATATAATAAACAATCCCATCATTGATAGTATAAATAGTTATGAAAGCATGTGGGTTGAAAGTCCGAGTCATACAATATTGAGACATAACAGATTTGTTGATTGAACCTCAACTCCACATAGTCATCCTTTTTTAATAATAATAAATAATAATGACATTTTTACTACTTAATCCTTTCAATACGACTTTTGGCCAGTGAAAATATTTTTGTATAACTGCACTATATGTACTGCAAATAAATAAAGGAACATATTTACATAATTTAAGATTTTTAAAAAATATGGTTTTTTTGAAAAAATGCCTTGGGACACATATGTCACTGCAGTAGTTTAATGCGGATATTTTTCACATCAGTAATTTTTGAACATTCTCTGGGACTTATCCCCGCAGTATTGAAAGGGTTAAAGATATAGTGCCTAAGTCTTTTGGTAATTTTTTATAAATAACGGATTTTTTAGATTTAATTTGAAGATAAAATACCAGGTTTTAGAATTTAAAGTTATCCGATGACAGCTTAGTGGATTCCAACAGTACCAATGATAGCTCTGTATTTTCAACTTTATCAAAGCTATTTGGAAAAACAAATTAATGGATTTAATTATTTACCATAAAATAAAGTGAGATCATATAAAGATATCTGTCTAAATTTACAATATGAGGACATGAAAACATTAATTTCCCAGAATGGCAATCAAAAGGTGAATTTATTAAAATGAATACAAATTAAACCAAAATTGAAATCGAAACAATTGCGAATAGATTAATTCAGTCAATCTAGTGAGTACCATAACGAATTATTAAAAGTACAAATATTGATTTTATTATAAAAATTACTGAACTGATTTCAATCCACATTTCAAGTGTAACACATCCTTTATATAAAAACACTTACTCAAGGCAGTATGTGACACACACGTTCATATACGATTCTCAAATCTGATTGGTTAGATTTATACTTGTGATTAATTAATGAAAACTCATGTGCAGTAAGCTCGCCACCAAATTGGCACGAATGTCGCAATAATATTAAATGACAAGCTGTGATAAATTTGACAATTAAATTTAATTAAAACGATCAATGTGGCAACTGTTCATTGGGTATATGGATTAATAATCAATAATTCAGAAATATTGTTAGGGATTTGATGACTTGAAACCGATGATCGATTTTCCCGTAGATTAACGATAATAATCATCATTTATGACCACTCATAATTATTAACTGTAATCGATAACTTGTGATGGTGATATTTCACAACCATTTCAATATGGAAACCCTAACAAGCACTGGGCGTAACATTCGATATGGCGATTATTAAAATGAAATATTCGATTATAATTTTTATTCTGTCAACTGACGACTTCTTATCGATAACGGTTTGTTTAAATTATCAATATTAGCTGACGAAGAACTTCTGAAAGGATTGACATTCATTGAATATGTAAACTCAAAGGTCTATTTGATTAATAATTGGTGATTATTTGATTAATACAGCTGTTGTCGAGATAGAAAACGACAACGAAACTTAGAACCGTTGATAAGCATAAATTATTGATTTATCAGTGACATAATCGACAATAAAATCAAAATATTGTTTCAATATATCAAGTGCTAAACCACAATCACGTGAGATGTCAATGATATATATCTATATTCATCTTACAAGATAATAAAAATTGACAAATTCCGATAAGATAAATCGTCCATTCAAACAAATTTTCAAACAACAGAAAACGGGTATCAATACACATTAAACAAATCAAAATCGATATCGAAACATTAAAATTCATCATCCGTCACGCATTGACACACACACACATGCATGGTTGCACATCGGTAAATTATCCGATTATAATGATAAAAATAACATAAACGATAATCAATATATTCGCAACTCCATCGATCTGTATAATCGACTGTTTTCAATTCAACTCTATCGTTATCGTGCTCATCTTCAGTTGATCATAATCACGAAAATACATTATCGATGATATCGAATTTATCAATTCTATTTTTAGTAACACAAAATAATGACACACAAAACATTAACCATATTTAATACAAACAAATATTTGTATTAAACGAACTGTAAAAATTATTCCATAAAATCTATTCAATCAATATCGAATTTTTACGCTATCAATAATTATTAGTCAATCAATAATTGAATAATTATTATAATTATTATTATAAAATTAAATAGACAGAAAATCAATATTAATATAGGAAAGGGATATAACTAATAAATACTAAAAATATAAAAATAAATAAATAAATAAATAATATTTTTTTAATCAATACTGACACTCACCATTGACCAATTATAATGATATTTAGCTAGTACGACGCTCGTCAAGAAGAAAGGAGCTGATATAGTCAATCCAAACGAACATACAAGAGCATCCGCCGAAGGAATAATCCTCCGCAACCGCCGTCCCGATTCAGTGCCAATCAAAACGCCCAAAATACCGGCAACAATCGTCATACCCCCAAAGATAAATTGAACACTGTAAAATGCAAAAAATCACCAAAATATCGATTGGTCAGCCCGTCAATGACGAATTCTACCTGTTTGTTTCGGCTTTATCATTCATTTCGAGGGCTTTAATACCAAATATCAGATATGTCACAGCAAACCACGATACAGATCCAATAACGAAACATGCTGCCGTAAATCCGAATGTGATCAACATGAAACTAGGATTCTTCGTCAATTGACGAATATCTTCTTTCCATGGTGATGCGGCCAAATGGGTCCCTCCGTCAGCTCGGCCCCGTTGAGGTTCTCTCACAAAGATTATCAACAACACAACACACAATATACCGATTATCGGTGTCAATCGTAATGCTGCTTGCCACACACCAAAGATTTTCAACATTCCATAACCAATAATGAATCCAGCACCGCTAAAATCATCAAATTTTAAACTTGTTTTGTAGCCAGAACAATGGTGACAATTGAATTCCAAAATAAACTAGCAATTTTACCTGCCGATCGGTACTGCAAAGTAAAAAAATGCCATGACTTTTGTACGCCTATCTTTGGTAAAGAGATCTGAAATAATCGTTGGTGCAACTGTCGAGTAGCTTGCCTCACCGACACCCACCAAAGATCTCATCACAACAAACGCTACAAAATACTAAACAAACGTTCGCTTATTAATTACGCAATCACATAATAAAATTATTACAAAATATCAACATTAATTACAAAATAGTTATTTAAGTGCCAAAACGGACTTTAGTAAGAAAGCTCAATCTTAAAATAATCATAAAATTTCATGATTTATCGATAAAGTTATTCGAAAAATCGGGGCATAAAATAATTTAAAAATAATTAGCTCACATTTTTTGGTATAAATGAACTCATTAAAGTAATTAATGACCAAAATGATACACCGATGATAATAATCCATTTTCTATTCATTCTATCCCCCAAAAATCCAAAAAGTGGGCTGAATAACATATATGTTATTATAAAAGCGGTTTGCAATATTCCTGCGTCAGCCTCATCGATATTATTATAATAAACCTTAACTTCCCCCAAAACGCCTGAAAAAATGCATTTAAATTAATAAATAATGTTATAATAACTATAAAGTAAACCTGGTATTGTAAATCTGTCAATATAATTTAATAAATTGATGACAAACAAAACTCCTACAACAATGTAATCGGATTTATTTGATTCGATTGGCGTTGCTAATGAATCCACTGTGTGAGTTGAAATGTGATCTATTTCTTTAATATCCGAATATACTTCATCACTACTTACAAAGTTAGGGTTACTGGTCATCGATAGATTTATTAAATATTATTTAAATTGAAAAATTTATATAAATTATTTAAACAAAAGTTTATTTAATGCTAACAAAAATTTGGAATTTTTTGAGAAACTGTCGATTTATATTTTACAAGGTATTGATATAACTTCATGTAAAATTCAGAAAATACTAGTTGATAACAGATTCGAATCATTTCAAATAATTGAGTCGTTTTGAAAGTTATAATATTTGTAAAACACTATTAAATATTACTGCAAAGATTTTAGAGAATAATCTCAAAGGCTCTAGAGGATATATAATTCAATTTCAAAACTAAACAATTTAAAAAAAATTATATTCAATAAAACATTGATATCTATTCAAATATCGAAAGAAAACGAAATAAAACATTCGTTAATTTTGAGTTCATATTTTGAGTATATTTATAATACATAAATGACCAATCTAATTCGTTTTAATGATTTGACTAAATATACTTTTGTTGTCTGAAGTTCTTAAATTAGTTTTCAATTCATTTGCTATGAAATAATTTCATCTAGTAACGAGACCACTCGTTTGAACTCGATTTTGAGAAGATCAATGCTAGAAAATAATAGAATTGAATTTTTGTTGCAGAAACTATTATGATGTAGCTGAGTTTCCGTGATGCTAAACTGTGTCGAAAACAAGACCATATTAGTTGTATATAGTGCTATATGAGGGTTTATAACGTGTTTAAGACTAACCATGTATGAGATTAACAAAAACATAAATCATCTAATAAATCATCAACTAACAATTTTAGAATTTTCTTATACTTGTTAGGATCCGAATCCACAGTGAGTCACACAACGACATATTACACCCACAAATATAACCACATAATTAAAAATCCAAAAATAAATGAAAATCATATAAATAGAATTTAATAATTACAAAAATAGACTAGAAACTAAAAATATAATTTTTTTAATTACAAAAATAAATTAGAAAACAAAAATAGGATTTTAAAATTTCAGAAATAAAAAAACTGTGATTGGTTTAACGAAAATAGTTTTTAAGTAGCTAGAGATTTAGAGCAAATCGCCAAAAAATTAACTGCAAATAACCACTTATCAGACTACAAGCACAGTCACCTAGCAGAAGCACTACGATCGTATAGTAGTCAGAGAAAATTAGTCACAGCAAGCAGTATTAGTCAGCTACAAGACAATCATAGAAATCTCCTCCACAAGCCAATCGATTTAGTCAGCGAGGTAAAGACCAAATTATTGATCGTTATTTTATTTGAATTATTTGATCGTGAATCTTGCCCTTTAGTTAAGTGAGCCACACTTCGCCAGTTCAGTTTTTACTTAATTATAGTAATACATTTGGTTATCTAATTTTGTATTATAACTAGTTTTGTATTTGATTGATAATTACATTTTTCAGCATGTTCATAGAAAGAAAAAAAAAAGTTTATGTTGACAAATTTCTTTGATTTTAATAATATTTTTGAATTATTAATTCCTTATATTGAGTCAAATTGTTAATAATAAATTTTATTTGGTGTTGCTATGGTAGCTACCTCAATTAAAATTTAAAATTATCGATAATTAAGAAGCATTTTTTAAACGAATTAAAATATTCGCAAAAGAGTTTTAATTATTATACGTCTTAATCAGGAATATAAATATTAAAATATGGAAATAAAAATATTTAAAATTATCTAATAATAAATTTTCAAAAAATCCATTTAAATTCAATTCAAAATTTTAAAATTTTAAATATTTGTAATTAAATTATTAAAATTTACATTTTCCTCACAGGTATTATAGGTTGTTTAAATGAATTTTTAGCCCCAATAATCTAGAATTATGTATAGATAATTCTTAATTTTTTTCACAACCATAAATCAGCTTCTCGCATCTTTTCACCAAAAATGTAATCCAAATCCTTCCACAATCATCATTTTCGCTTGATTTGGCAAATAATGACTTACAGATGTTCAAGAAACATAACAAATCACTTCAGTTACACCGCGTCGACTAAAATAAGAAGATTAAGAAAGAAACATATTGTGTAAATATGGCCATTCCAGAAATCAACTCTAAGTACTGTTTTGAGAATTAAATAAAATGTTAGTATAACTACACTGTGTCTCTGGAATATTACTTTGAAAGTGATGATATTGATTTGGAGGAACGCATAATTTTTTTTTTCATTTTATAATAAATTCTCGATCCTATTTGATCACATAATGTACGTGAATCTTTTAAATGAAAATGAATTAATTCGTCAGCTTTAAAAAATAATTAGACAGAAAATCAAAACATTATTTAGAAATATTGACTTGTTCTAAGAATATAAGTAATAAAATTAGTGATTATTTTAGAATCCATGTTGTATAAATATGAATAAAATAAGATAAAAGTACGATTTCTGTTAGATGTATGGCGTGGTAACAGAAGAACAGTGCTCTTCGTGTATGTATGTGTAAATATTCGTTCTTTAAAGAGTAAATATTCACGAATATTGCTCCTATTTCCATAAACCTTATTGATATGTTATACAGTTAATTTTGTGTAATGAATCTATTAATTGAAAGAGAAATATATCTGGATTATTTTTTTCAAATAATTTTAAATATGATCTATAAAAATTGAATGTATATTTCACCCTACAACCTCAAAGCTTAATTAAACAAATCATTTACCATTAACCAAAATCATTAAAATTTTAGTGATATCAATTATGAAAGGAATTTCAACACAAAAGTGATCACTATAACAAATGTCCGATTGTTGTCATTTAGTAACCAATTATTTAATTATACGTTTGTAGTATGCTGGGCCACTTCACCCTCATTAGACAGGCTTGTTAAAACATTGTTAAATGGAGTTGTTGAAGAGTAGTCATCTGGGATTGATGAAGAGTGTTCAGCTGAAGTTGTTAAAGATTGATCATCTGGAGCTGTTGAAGAGAGGATATCTGGAGTTGTTACAGAATTATCAGAAGAAATCGTTGAAGAGTAATCATCTGAAATTGTGGAAGAGTAGTCAAAGGTAGTTGTCGGAGAATGATCATCTGAAGCTGTTGATGAGAGGATATCTGGAGTTGTTACAGAATGATCATCTGGAGCTGTTGAAGAGAGGATATCTGGAGTTGTTACAGAATGATCAGGTGAACTTGTTGATGAGTGATCATCTGAAATTGTTGTAGTATAGTCCGCTGTAGTTGTCGACGTATAGTCATCTGAACTTGTTGAAGAATAATCAACTAGAGCCGGAGTTGTTGAAGATGTATCATCTGGAGCTGTCGATGAGAAACTATCTGAAGTTGTTATGGAGTGATCAACTAAACTCGCTGAAGAATAATCATCTAAAATTGTTGAAGAGTAATGAGCTTGAGCAGTTATAGAAAGGTCATCTGAACCTGTCGGGTATTGGTCACTAGAGGCTGTTGAAGGTTGATCCACCGTGGCTGTTGAGGAATGCTCACTTTGACTTGTTGAACTGTGGTCATCTGAAATAGTTGAAAAGTAGTCAGCTAATACTTTTGAAGAATAATCAACTGGTCTTGTTAAAATGCTTTCACCCGTAGTTGCAAAATTCAAAATATTACTTGTTGGTTGAGTCGCTACATCTATATTAGAATAATATGCGTTAGTATGATTATGTATGACTTTTTGTGACAAACTTACTCTTCCTACTAGTACTTTTAGTTCTGCTCTTTTTCTTAACTTTCTTAGGCTTAGTACTCAAACGGATAGATTTTCCTGGTTTGGAATTTGTAGTAAAAAGGTTTCTTAAAATGCTCTCATCAATAGGTTTTTGAAATTTGTTAGGCTTTTGTTTTGTTGAAAAGTTAACAATTTCCGGTTTGTCACTAACACTGGTAGAATTTCCGACATTTGAAATTATTTTTGTACTCAATTTTTTACCACGAATAGGCTTTATATTAGGAAAATTTATATTAGGAAAATTAGTTGGAAATCTTTGAGCCATTTGATTAAAACTGGGAAATTTTTCTGGTTTGAGTTTTGGAGTGGAAAGTTTTCTTGATTTTCTACTTGCAAAAACTCCATTAGTGTTGTTGAACGCTTGCTGTTTCAAATTCTGTGTTTTCGAATTTCCACCAAATATATTTGTAACATTAAAATTCGAAATTTTTTGATCATTAGATAGCACAACTAATTTATTTGGAACTGCAGGTTTAGTCATTTTGTTTCTCCTTTTTTTGGTGTAATTAGTTAAATTTTGTGTTTCAATCAACTCTAGTAATATTAAACTTACTAAATAAATAATAACAATTTTCCTCATTTTTCATAGAAAAGTCGACAAGATGTTTGTTTTTATATTTTATTTTTTAAAATCACGTTGACAGTGTTTTGAATTTTCACATGTCAGGTTTTGAAAACATTAATTTAGTGGCAGTAATTGATTTTATTTAATAATCTTAAGCAACACAGAATGACATTTGAATATAATTCGAGTGTTATTCATTTTGAGTTACACAAGAACACTTACAGTTGGTTCACACTGTATCAGAATAACCTATTTTATTGGTAATCATTGATTGTTGTGAATAAATATTTTTTCCAATAACGAAATTAATCTGATTAAATTATTTATTTTTTATTTTTATTTTTTCTTCAGGAATTTTATCAGTTTTCATTTAACATATTATTGAACAAGTGAAATAGGAAGAATTAAACGTTAAAATAATCAATAATATTGTGAAAGGTTAATTACTTGATTATTAAAAATGCCAATAAAATAAAACAGGCGTCATTGGGCAATTCATACAGAACCATATCAACAGCAACAAGATAAAGTGCCAAGGTCATATGGTAGACTTAAAAATACCTTATGACAAATTTGACAACGCTGAAAAGCATCGACATCTGCAGCATGTAAAAACCGGAATATCGCATCAGAAATCAGCAAGACACTCTATTTACTACCACCTTGGATATAATTTGTTCTGGAGTTCTTGATTCCTGCGACCTACATAATACCAAGGTTTTATAAAATATCTATCTGGACAAATCACGGTTCACTTTCATTAGTTTTCTCAAAGACACCTTTGCAACCTACAGAATTCACACAGACCAAAGAAAAATGATAAATGATTCATGAGCACGAGCCAATTGAACATTCACTTATTCTTCAATCTCAAACTAACTCTGCTAACATTGTCCTTTTCTAAATGCAAAAGTTATTCCGAACCAATGGATTACCTGTAGAACAAACTTCCCTTATAAATTTGTAAAAAAACTCGATCTTGCTTATAATTTCAACTTTGTTTCCAAATTGCGCATACCCACACATCATATACATATTTTTATACCATCCTTAAAATTAGGCTTTTTTTTATTTGGTCCTAACCGGCCATTTACTATCCGAAAATTAAAAGCCATCTTTGGGATGCATTTTGAAGTTCTAAAATAAAGATAAGAAAATCAAAGAGATATGGCTTATTTATAGAATTATGAAGAGAGTTTCCCGAAAGCAATTGTATTGAATTACAAGTGTACCAACTATTGAATAGTTTAATACTAGATGTTATTTAATTGAAATATCGAAAGATGAATATGAAAGAGCATAAAAAGAAAGGAATAAACTTGATTGACAAACATTACGGAACTACATAATTTTATATTTCAAACTAGATGTAAATATTTTAGAAGTTGCAATGAAAAGTTTCAGAAATAATTATATTAAAGCACATTTATAAATTTAACAAAGACTTCTAAATAGAATGAAGAATTATTTGAAAGTAAACTTAAATAAACCTATTTATTTTGAACCTTGGATTTTATAATTAAAAAAATTATAAATAAATGACTTGTATTATATTTAAATACCCAAATGAAAAGAAAATATAGAAATATTATTTATGAATTCATAAATATTAAACATTAAAACGAAAGACATTTATAAAGATATAATTAATGACGAAACCTTGTAATTTGAGATTAATTTGTCGAAGTATAATAAAGATCATTATTTATATAATACAAACAATAAAGAAGAAATAGGAAAATTTAAGGATTAATTAAATTAAAAGATCCTAATATAATAGATTCGGGATTAATACTAAACCATTTGGATTTGATATATAACTTCGTTCATGCTTCTTCTATTAAATGATAACCATTGGCAATATTTTAAATTTTATTTTTCTGATTACTTAAACTTATGAAGACTTTCTCCGATAATATAATTTATTATTGTTAATAAACTGGGAAAATTCAAAATTCAGAAAAAGTAGGTGAAATAGCTGTGAAAATACCTAACATTACGCTAGATATTAAAATTGAATATTTTAAAATATTATCAAATCTAGTCTTAAGTTTTTAATTTATTATAATGCCTCAATAACTTTTATAAAACTCTTATAGTACC
>JBBMOY010661096.1:0-11468 GCA_037951405.1 Platydemus manokwari | reverse complement strand
ATATCATTGGTTATTTTTATAAAATAATTGTAAAAATTGAGAATATCTCTCAATTTGCTTTTAATGTTAAAAAAGGGTCATCGCTAATTTTCAATAAATTGCAATTCGACCTGGTTTTTTCATTTTTCAAATAATCAAATTTTAGGAGATTTTTAAGCTTTTGTCTATTTAATATTTGATTTCAAACAACTAAAATTCTTCTTAAGTACTTCAATACAAAAATTCAAAATGTTTTTAAAGAATATAGTTAAATAAACTATATAGAATTTTTCAATACACTTAATAAATTTAAAATTTCCTTTTTTTTGACTTTAGCCAAACATTTTATTTTTGAAGAAACTTATAATTTTGTTTTGGTTTCTTTTTTGATTGATGCTTTCAATGTGTTTGGTAGGAAAGAATGATCAAATATGTTTCAATAAGGTCTATTTCGTGTGGTATGTCGTATCAGTCATTATTAACTTCTTTTCTCATAGCTCGGATTTCTGTCAACAATTATTGATCCTTGGCTTAAAATTGTCGATTCTTGGTAAATTTATTTCCTTATATATAATCATCTAATATTGTATTATCATTTTACATTCTCGCTACATTTCTGATAACCCCTCAGGAATCAATTAGAAAACATCTCGACGATATTCCAGTAGACATTGAGTGGTAAATAATTGATCCCAATTAATAAATTTATTGATGAAAGCTTTTGAACAATTTGCTTGGTTGATATAAAATGTTACTTTTTCTTTTACCAAAAAAAATCATCAACTATATTGTTTAGCATTGAATTATTCATTGTCAATGCGAAATGTTCACTGGCTAAATGAACAAGATCTTTATTCAATAGAAAACCAAAGAGAACAATTCATTGAATAGACTTGTTCATTGTGGTTATGCAATCGTAGAGGATGAATTAATTCATCCGTAATAACAACCTTATTGAAGTCCTCTATTGATAATTTAAAACTACTTATTATTGATAATTGATGGAGTGGGTGGTTGAGCCCCTCTTGACATGAGTACAGTATATATATATATATATATATTATTTGAGATAATAATTATTATTAATAATTATTATCTCAAATACCTTGAAACTATTTGACCTAGGCTATTTCATATCAGAATATTTTCAATGGATTGGTAACAAAACATTAGAATACAATCAATCCAATCCTATTATCGATCAATTAGATCTGACAACATTTTCCATATTATAGTTATTGGCATTGATATTTGGTGATATTTTTCATGATTTTATTAAAAAGGGATGAAAAAATCAATTGATTTTCTGACATCACCTACATGTGCCCGTTTAATAATGACTTCAAACGATTCATATATCGACTACTCAAATGGTCATTTTATGAGTTGATGGCCAACAAAAAATGGAATGAGCATGATATTTATGTTGCTGGGTAAGATTTGCATTAGCTAATCGAAAGATGACCACAAGTCAAAATGATGTAATGATCCTAATCTTTAATCAGTTTCGGTTACATAACATTGGCTTTCTTTAGAAGTTACTTTCGAAAATTACACGGAATATCATTCAATGATGACACTGACAACATTTCTAACCAGCATGAGGATAAGTCTCTCAACTAACACACTTCATACGGTGTAACGACTTTTTAAAAATTAATTTATCTCCCAAATAAATAATATTGATTATTATTATTATTATTATTATTGACATTAATAATAATAATAATAATGTATTAATAAAAAAAAATCGATAATACGATGTAGCATTTAACAATTTTCGAACCTCAACACGATTTATTTTCGTTTTAATGAGACCATTTCAGCCCGATTTCTCCCCGATATCAAACCACAAACAACAAAGGCCCACATCATCGAAGCAGTGATGAATAAACAATACATCTCTTATCAATCGCCAGTCACAGAGCCAATATATCCCCACAACCCAATATCAAAAGTTTCTCTGACATTATCTGAAGACAAATAAACCCAGTACGAGTCCACCGATCGATTTGAGTTTATACCCAAAACTTCTATTATCAGTCAAGAGAAACCACTGTATGCAGGAATCTCGGAAGCTGATAAATTTATCACATTCTTATCGATCGAAAATTAGTAATTAAAAGTGAAAATGATTCAACACTTTCAATCAAATTCATTGTCGCAATATTGCCGTTCTGATATCGACCTCTCTCTCTCACATCAATATCGATCTTAATAATAACAAATCAAGTCTCGGTCTCTGTGTCTCTGTGTGTGCGTGTGTGCGCGGTGGACTAATTATTCGTTCGTTTTGGAAACGGTTGCTTCGATAATAAGCAACAATTATGATGCAATCGATTTGTACTGACCAGTTTTATGAAATTCAATAATAGAAACAATAATCAATTACAAATGATGTAATAATCAATCAGATATCAATTTATGCTGGTGGAAAATTAGAAGAAATGGTTGAGATTGATTATGGACAATGAACAAGATATACACAACCATTTGTTTCTCAACATTTCAGAAAAATTTCTCTTAATGACCACTAATCATAAATTGACACCCAATTTGATCTTTTTCTATATGTCAATCATACTTTTCAAAGTCCATATATCGATTACGTCACGAGAGAAAAATTCTATTCATACCAACCAAAACCAAGCACTAATCAACCGAAATTTGGATTGCACAAAAATTAAATATCTTGATTTGATCAGTGTCACTTATCCGTCATTAATAGAAAGAAGAAAAACGAACAAAAAAAACGTCTTAAACAACTGAAAATCAACTCTCACTGAAATTCAAAAATATTGTATCACATGCAAGCAAATCTGACAGCCAATCAAATTTCAGATTAATGAATAACAGCGGCATATACATGTACGATGAAAACATCTCTTCAGACTACTTGTATGTTTCACTGGTAGTTTTAATGAACGCGATATGCAGCAGCCAATCAAATGATTGCTGATAACAATTGCTAGATTGTATTCTAAAAATCTATAACATCTCCGACAATAAAATTAAATCATTTTTTAAGTGAAAAAAGTACTTAACTCGTACTTTACTTTCAATTAATATGGGAAGATTTATGATGCAAACCAATTACGGTTTTCAGAGTACATTTTTTTTAATGACTTTTTACAATAAAATAAACGTTTTTTTTTCCAATTTTTTTATAGATTTATTCAATAATAAATCCGATGATAATGATCAACTGTCCCAATTGATTCCGTCTTTGGGTTTGTATGTCGATCGAGATCAAAAATTCGAAGTAAAATGGAATTGGTGGATTTGACTTTTAATTGTTCATTTTATTTGTATTAGAAATGTATCAGAGCCAGCAAAAGGTTTGAGCAAAATCAGTGTATCACCTTTCTTGGTGACAAGGTAAGCACTGTGAAGTTCAATGATTATAAATAACCACAATACACGAATTTAGCTGGAACAATGGCTGACATGTCTCTACCATTCTAGTCCAAAGACCGAAGCCAATGTTATGTTGGTTTACAAAGAACAAGACTTCTTTCTGGTTGCAAAATCCAATATCAAACAGCGTGAAAAATTAATCCTGTCGAAAGAACCAAAATTAGCTTCGATGAGTTTCAACAATTGGCGATATCATGTCTGTAGCATTGTCGAGTCGAGTTCACCAAATTTTTCCAAATCTCCAGAACATCAAAAGCTTTTATTGATGTTCGATTATCTCTGGATGAATGCGCAATCCCAAAATCCATTATCATTTCCAATCACCAAAACAATCCAATCCCCACCGATGAGTCCCAATATGAAACAAAGCACAACATCGAGCAACAGTCCACCGTTGAGTTATAGCCGTTCACCGAAATGGTTCAACAAATCGAAATATCAATGTCAGATTTGTTGTAAACATTTCGGTCAATTATCCAATTTAAAAGTCCATCAACGAACACACACTGGTGAGCGACCGTTTAAGTGTCACCTGTGTGGCAAAGGTTTCACACAACTGGCACATTTACAGAAACACAATCTCGTCCATACTGGTGAAAGACCGCACGAATGTTCGGTTTGTCTGAAACGATTCAGCAGTTCCAGCAATTTGAAAACCCATTCGAGATTGCACAACAACGAAAGGCTGTGTGAATGTCAGATTTGCAAATTACAATTTTCCCATGGAACCTATTTGAAAATGCACATGCGATTCCATACAAGAGAAACTCCATTCCATTGTTCGTATTGTAATAATTCATTTCTCACTATCAGTGGAATCAAGCACCATTGGAGTGTGGGATTGTGCCAATCGGATTTGAGCATAGATGTCGAGAAAAAGCTCGATTTTTTGGAAGAGAAAACCGAATCAGCGAATATGAAACAATTAATCAAAGAAGAGCGACGATGTACGTTTTCAGAAGAAATTTCCGACGTTTGGAACAAATAGATTTCATTAATCGATAGTTTTGTAAATAGAATTTTCATTCATCATATTTCTTTTCGGTTTTAATAATATAATTATATTTTCTAATATATATTGATATAATTATTGATTATATATTATTAAAATTTTTATTTGGTCTATTAATATAATGGTGGATTGATTTCATGAACTCTAATAATTAAGTGATACGTGTTGAGGTCATAAAATTCATTAAAATACATTCAAAATTGCGTATATATCATCTTGAAGTACTTCGCAAAGCTGTTATTTTATATGGCAGCCTTAAAGGCACGATTTAGTCTTGACTGTCTTATCAATGCCTGTGTAATACAACGATGGTCTAATATAATGTATTGATTATTAGACTTATTATTAATATAATCGTAAAAATAAATATTGAATACTTTTATAATATAATAATAATAATAATAATTTTATCATTGTTAATATTATTATTATTATTATTATTATTACTATTATTATTATTATTATTATTATTATTATTATTATTATCATTATTATTATTATTATTATTATATTTGTATATTGATGTCATCGATTGATTCAACAATGAGATCAGTTTCAATTTTCTTTTTAGAGAATCAATGAAAACGCAAAAACAAGTTAATAAAAAGTTCATTATGCATTGAACAATCTCCAAATGAATTATAAAATCAACATCATCAACATCATCAACATCAACATCAACATCATCATCATCATCATCACCATCAGATCATTAGAAAGACAAAAGCTTGTGTTTAAAATAATAGAGTTAAGAAAATTTAAACAAATGTAGAAAGTTCGATTTATTACCCTCAGCAAAAGGTGCTTTGTGTTCATTGTTATCAGAACTCTTAAAAGCATCATACAATTCTTAAACAGTCAATAACCTTTGATTTGTACCTGTTGAATCAATTTGGATGTTATGGTTGTGGCGGTTGACTTCATTTACAAAATATATATGTATATAAAAAGGACTGCAAGGCATCAGCAACTGTTGAAAGTATACAAAGCAAGACAATATGCTACAAAATAGAAACAAGAGAGAGAGAGACTACGCTGTATCTAAAGGTTACGGTTCACTGGCTGACATATTGTTAACTGTTCTTATTGGCGTCATTATTCAGACTAGCGCCATTCACAGAAGATTGCTCATCAACTATATAAATATACGCTTTGTCGGCGATATATTCTACTTAGAGACACTGGTCCGCATAGAGAGAGTGCTACTTATAATATTCAGTTGTTCTGGTCTAGTGGATCGACAAAGATAGAGAGATATGGTTGGATATTGATTTTGTGCTGTGATGAAGTTTCACTAACAACAACCACTGGATTTTAATAAACTGGATACTTTCTAAAGAACGTTTTAGATAACCGATTGTTATGAGCTTACATTGGATACAGTAGTCTTTGTACTTGATAATACTGGTGACAAAACCCTTTTTAATAAGTTAATGGACTATTTAACAAACCCCCATTTCTCTATCTGAATAGCAAGTGCCAAACGCATAATAAATTATTGATGAAGTTCATCTCGAATCAATGCTAGTATTATTATTTATAAAATCATAGCAAAAAACAAAACATTCCCATTTCGTTTTAAAATAAGTTGATATTTAATCTGAAAACAATGACAAAATTATTTCCTGAAAAAAAAATCCAAAAAAAATCTAATATTGATTATCATCAATTAATGTGCCTGTGTGTGCGTGCCGTCATTCCAGGCAGTGAAACACAGAACAGTGTAACAAGAATAAATAAAGAAAAACGAATGCACGCTCACAAACAATTTACAAAGCGTTAACAAACCGTTGTTTTTTGTTTTGTCAGACCGATTTGATAATTGGCATGATTGGACAGAACTGAGACAAGTTACTGTGGCCCCTAAAAACAAAAAAAAAATCAACTCGTTATGTGTTTCACCAAAACGTTTCAAAAACAAAATGCTGCCATTGTAATGATATGAAAGTGCGCCAGGAATGCTTTTACGAATCGTCTGATATCAGACACGTTTAACAATATCTTTGGCATCTTTTCAAAAATGAGAAAAAACATCGGCATCGCATACTTTTGTCATTCAAATAACAAATGAGTTCGGAAGAAATTACGAATAAAATAACTTTTAAAATTAAAGTATTTTTGTTATTCATCTACAATTAGAAGTGTTTTTATGCAAACCTGATATATCTAGTTTTACTAGGTGCCCTGATGTTCAATAAATGAACCGAAAACTAAATGAAAGCATTGAAAATTCTATTTTAAAGAATTTATATAAATGAAATCCATTTGCATTACATGATTAATAAAGGGCTTTTTGTTAATTATAAGTCTTATATTATTTGAACATTTTTTGCTAAATTTTGAAAAACAACTTCAACATGTTTTGACACGTTAAAGGCTAATCCTCTTATTCCACTTGACATCGTAGTAAAATGACAATAAAATATTCAAAAGTTATTTGGTATGAAATCGAGTGAGAGTTATTTATAAACTTGTAAAGCGCGGCATTAAGATATTGTTCAACTAAATATTAACGATCATTATACAATAAGAAATTATGTGATGATAATTAAAATCATTTTAAATTTTTCAAAACCTACTACTGTTGTTTTGATTAATTTTCTTATTCAATCCTTAAATGGATTTGTTTTGTAAATTTATTAAATTTAATTAGCTAACAGTGTTTTACTGCATTAGATTAGTATGTAAATTTGAATTTTCTAAAAACAAATCAAATTTGATGTATAAGTGATAATTAATTTACTTTAATTAATCCATTACAAAAATAAAATCTTGAACGGATTATTAGATGAAAACCTTTAACTTGTTTCATATTTTTTACTAAATTTCGAAAAACAACTTCAACATGTTTTGACACGTTAAAAGCTAATCCTCTTATTCCACTTAACATCGTATTAAAATGACAATAAAATATTCAAAAGTTATTTGGTATGAAATCGAGTGAGAGTTATTTATAAACTCGTAAAGCGCGGCATTAAGATATTGTTCAACTAAATATTTACGATCATTATACAATAAGATGTTATGTGATGATAATTAAAATCATTTTAAATTGAAAGTCATAAAAATTTGGAGCAAAAAGCTATAAAATCATCAAACCGAAAAACAAATTTTAAACAAAAAATATTTTTGTTTTTAAAATTTATTGGAAATGTACGGTTGTTGTCGATCTAATATGTATATATTGATTGACATCTAAAATGATGCTATTATTCGAAGATTTAAATTTTAATACTGCAAAGGACATACTGGTGTCATAGATCAATATAATTAAAGCATTTGGTTATACCCAAGTGGTAATTGATTATGGAATCCAATCAAGTTGATCGTCAATTCGGATCAACCCGTAAGCAAATTATGAAATGATGGTTTCAAGTAAAATTAACTATGAAACCAATCTATCCATGGACTAGTTGGTGGAATTGTGAAAGGTTTTGTAGTTACCTTTATACAATGATCAAGACTAGTGAAGACTGAAAAGAAAAGACCAGTTTAATGAATAATGAGTAGAGATAGCAGGTACCTAACAGATAAAATTTCTAATTAAAGCTGTGACATATTAGTGGGCAAGGAAAGACTTGGAAATTTCGTGGAAAATAAAACAACAATAAATTTATAAAAATTATTTATTTAAGAATATATAAAAAGGAAAGATGGGTCAAATAAATGAGGACCACTTAAATATAAATCTTGTTTAGTTTTGACTCACTCCAAACTTCAGAGAGTTTTTAAATTTAATTATTTATATACTCGTAATGCCTGACTCCAAAAGGCAGTGTATTAAAATGATGTAGATGATATTAAATATAAATAAACTAAATAAGATGATAGATACAATAATATATAATTGCTCTAAAATGAAATAATCAATGATGAATAAAATACAACAATTAATTAGCAATTTTTACAAATAACCAGGAGTTTTAATTTTTTAATTATTATTCGATTAATTATTAGCTATTTTTTCTTTTTTGTGATATTATAAAATCCTTGTGGGGAAGGATGCAAGGTAGCTGGGACCTAATAGTCCTGCAACTACAAAGATATCAAGGTTTAATTTTATGGAATTAGGAGTTAGTTAGATACTGGTTTGGCGGGCTCAGAGACACTGTTAATAATAATGGTGACTTTAATGAACGTTATAAAATTTTTAAAAATTATAAGTTAGTTTTATTTACTCGCGTAGTGGGGAATCTTAACCTCTTGTCACTCTCGTTTTTTCAACTCGTTGTAAGGTGATTATATATTCCAAAATAAGTCCTTAATCAATAGTTCCATGTAGATTGTAGAATTTTCTTGAAGTTGTCAATTGTGTTTATAGTGTATAAACCAAAAGTTAGTGTGAAAAATCAATGGTTGGCTGATTAAGCAATATTGTGCTGATTTGAATATTAAACGAATGTTGTTTTGGTGGTTGATTTTATATTTTACTGGTTCTAGGGGCTTCAGTAACTGGTTGGATGACCTGAATTACTGGAAAATGATTCAAGTTTAAAATTAATAATTGAGCGCAGAGGAACTGAAGTTGCTCTGAGCCTGAAAATAATCAGAAGGTTATAAACCGGGATCTAATTAATAAACTTATAATAAGATAAACGAATTAGTGGTTCAGTGATCAATATTATACCAATGCAATAATAGTCTCAAAAACCTAGTCAATAACTTATGACAATATAAATAAATTCACAAATTAACGCTTCATGTTAGAATGATGACCGCGTCGATTATGTGCAATACTAACTAGTTCTGAAATCAAAATATCGAATTTCAAGTCATAATATTTATTAATTAAGAAATAGAAATATAACAATTAGTATAAAAAGAGAACACAAAAATGTATCCAATGTCTAGTACCTCGCCTTAGCGATTAACAGGTAAATCCGTGGAACGGACGAAGCTAATTATAAAAATGCAAAATGGGAGATGCTATTTACCAACAAAATGAAATAATGTCATAAAATTAATGATTAATTATAAGTTAGTTTTAAAGAGTAAGCGTTTTAAGAAAATGATAAATGACAATTGAAAAACTCTTACTAGATTTGAATTCCTGAATTTGATGGTTGCTCCAACAATAATAAACGAATTGCCAATGCTTCTTAAAGGAAAGATCAAATTGAGCACGATCCAAACAAAAATAAACGAACTACAAAATGCTTCTCCGATAGAGTACCAAGATTGCGTGCGATAATATCCTTTAATTAATTTGTTTCCAAAATAGCGATAGTGTTAACCTCCTTAGCTTCGTCCGAACTGTGATTAAAAATGGTATGTGGTGCTCATAACTAACGTCCTTATTTATAGGTGTCCGTTCTCGTATCGCTACCCGCTTATCTCTCAATTACTGCTTTCATCTGGTATATTTACACGCTTATTTTTTTTAATTAATCCATTTTTATCTAATCTAATTGATTTATCTTTTCCATTTTGTACTTTTCGTAGTTTATATATTTTTCATTATTTATTTTAATTAATTAATTAATTTCATTTAATTTAACTGTTTTTGTTATTTATTTATTTATTCTGATAGCCTAATTTATTCCGCTCTATTTATTTATGCGCTTACTCTATAATTATTAATATATTTTATTTTGTTATTTTGTCGGACCACATGCCCCACTCTGCTACTTGCTCAGTCCTAATACACAAATAAAACAATTGTTTTTAAAGCATACATAATAATAAGAAGCAAAAGTTAATTGTTAACATTCAAGACGAATACACAATTATCAGATAATGGTTTATGCCATAACTGGAGAGCTGAGGGCTGATTGTTTGATGTTCACTGCATCGACTTCTGTACTGGGTATCTGGCATCCTCAGGTACGATTCCTTTATCCACTAATCCATAATCAAGGTTTTTTACTTGATGATTTGCAGTTATTTGATAGGGTTATATACTTAGTTATGAATGTTTTTCTTCGGTATATATTTGTACAAAATGTTGTGCAAAAAAATGTTTTTAGGCTGGGGGTGTACCCAACATAAATAATAGGCTGATTTTTTGAATCAACTAAATTTTTGGAATGATCAAACAATAGTGTGCTAAAACTAATGATGAGCTTAATGATGTAATTATGGGCGTTTTTCATGATTCACATATTCTTTGTATACAAACTTTCTTCATCCGTTTTATCCTATCATTTATTTTTTTATTTATTTTGGTATTTTTTATAACTTATTTTTAGAAACTCCTATTTTATTGTTCTATTTTTATATTTGATGATTTATTTTTTCTATTTTTAGGATTTATTAATTATATTTATATTTATTTTGTTGTTGCTATTTATAGGAGGGCCTGGATCATTTAGAAAAATTTGAAAATTTTTAAATGTAATTATTTTGTTATTATTTTATAATATTTTTGTACCCAACAATATTACTCAATCAATAAGGTTTGTTGTGATTTTATGGTTTTTCATAAATAGTTACTTAAATAAAATATAGTAATTTAATTTTTTGTTTTAACGCTTTTGTAACTTTTCTTCACATTGTACTGCCCTTTCACTTGTGAAACTATTATGTCAACGCCTCAACTCGTCTTTTCTTTTGTAGGTGTCAGAGATGGGACTGTCACGGACCTATGAGTTTTTTGTAATACAAAGCTGATTAAAATTGACAATATCAGAAATAACAAAAGGCAATTATAAATAACAATTCAATGTATTATACATCTTGAGATTATACTCTATTTTTTATTAAAAAAATATTATTTTTCTGAAGTTATGTAATATCTTTTTACACTTTATTATCCGTATGTGTTAATACTTTTATTTTTGTCATAAAAAAGAAATAATAATAATTATTATTATCATTATTATTTAATAATTCTATAAATTATTTGGTAAAATTCCTCTGATAAAAAATCTATAAAAAGATGGAGCGACTAAAATAAAATTCATTAAAATAAATCTTTCTTTCAAAAATTCGACAATGAAAAGGGACACAATAACCCACATTACTAAAAATTCTCTCTCTCTTTCTCTCTCTCTCTCTCTCTCTCTCTCTCTCTCTCTCTCTATATATATATATATATATATATATATATATATATATATAT
>JBBMOY010659985.1:0-11468 GCA_037951405.1 Platydemus manokwari | reverse complement strand
ATGTTGATTTCATTATTATTAACGATTATTATTTTCATAGCTGAATATAACTTCATACTTCAATAGTATTTGTTTTTTTCCATTTTAATTCAAGTTTCCCGGTCTTCCGTTAACAATAATAAGTTGTATATGTTGTATTGGAGTATTTTAATTATTCATGAATAAAATAAAATTCGATAACCACTGTGTCGATAATTCATAAACATTTTCAAGACTTTATATAAATGTGTACATAAATCGTTGATCTTTATTATTTTAGCTACTTCTTCAGAAAACGCCAATTCGATAAGTTATGTCCACGAAAATGATCGAGATGATGACGAACATTATCAAGAAGTATATGAAAACGATCTTGACACTGTGGTAAGATAAACGTTTATCATTTACAATGTGAATATGAATATGAAACACGATTCTAATTCCTTTAATCAGGATATAGCCAGTAAGATCTGTTCGGAACTGAAGCGATATGGAATTCCTCAGGCCGTGTTTGCTCAACGGGTATTAAAGCGAAGCCAAGGCACTTTGTCAGATTTATTAAGAAATCCCAAACCTTGGAACAAATTGAAATCTGGTCGTGAAACGTTCAGAAAAATGTGGAAATGGTTACAGGAACCCGAACAACAAAGGATGGCTTTTTTGAAAGAATGTTAGTTCGAGATTCGTTATTCATTCATCTGTAACAATCTATTATCAAATGGTTTTAGCTTTCAAAAGGAAACTCGACGATTTTCAACAGTCTCAAAATTCCGGATCGAAAAAACCCAGATTGGTCTTTACCGATATTCAGCGGCGAACACTGCATGCAATCTTCAAAGAAACAAAACGACCCAGCAAAGATATGCAAACGACTATTGCTCAACAACTCCATTTGGAATTATCAACCGTTGCCAATTTCTTCATGAATGCTCGTCGAAGATCGTTAGATAAATTTCAAAACGACAACAAAACTACCAGTGAAGGGTCTGCCGACGATTATTACGACATGTCACAGCAGGACACTGATGAGAACGAAATGTCAAAGCTCGACGAAAACAGTCAGCACTGAAATATATATACATAAATATGCATATGTATGTCCAGTGAGCAGTTTTTATCAACAGCAAATCTCTTAATCGGCAGCGCCTATCAAAGATTCAATCAAAACAAAACAAACAAATTGTTTTCATTCACAACACCGAGTGTGTTTCATTTTTAAATATAATTATCGTGCAAACAAAAATAAAAAATCCCAACAGAACAGAGTATTTGAACAAATTAATTGCTTTATATATCATTCTTTTGTTATTCTATATTTTGTTGATAGCTGACATGTTTTGCTATTGTGTACAAATTTGTTACCATGGTCACGATGATGATATTAATCTTTGCTTAATATTTGTGCCTCGGCATGTGCATTTGTTAATTTTATGCTGTTTCTTTTATGACAAACGTCCTACACCACACATACATACATACACGCATACATTATTTCATACATACACATACACACACAAACACAGTCCCGCGCAAACATTGAAGTGGAATGGAAAAAAAATAAATATGATATTAATTTTTATTTTTAATTTTCCGTTTTTTCACATTGAATTTCGATACAACATGTTGTAATGATTGATTTTTATATAAAGATTAACGTTTTATTTGGGTTTTATTTATTCGAAATTTCTTCGAGCTTTGATTGAAAAGTTAGTCAAAGCAGAGAAGTGATGGAAATGTCTGTGAATTATTTTGTAAATAGGATATTGTTTAATCGATGTAAAGAAATTTATCGGATTGTAAAAAAAAAACTTATTGAATCCATTACAAAAAAATAACAACAATAATAATAGTATAAAATGATTTTTTTGAATACTGCACTGAATTTCAAAAACCAGTTGTATCAGCATATTTTCTTATTTTATTGTCAAGGACTATTAATGGCAATTTCATGGGCCATCGCATCATTCTCATTTTGTGTACAGTGATTTCAGTTTGAGGCCTTTAATTTGCACTGAAGAGAAATATTGATGAAATAAAGTTTTTTTAAAGTTTTCATTTTGTCTTTTATATTTAATTCGATGAAAACCGATCGGCCACAGAAACATAAGGCCGAGGCAGCGAAAAACAGAGGAGAGAAATGGAATTGGGAGATAAAATTTTAGGAAAATTAATTTCTTATTTTTTTTGCTATTGTGATAATGATATTTTGGCAATTCCATAGAAATGGTGCGTGACTGTTAGAGGCCATTTGCGAATTATATATATTTCTTTTTCAATACGAATTTTGTCGAATCAATGAATTTGATTTTGTTGTCTGTGCATTGGTTGGTTTTTTGGACAGAATGTGATGGAATAATTCACGAAGGAAATTATCAGTTGACAATGACTTCTTTTTTTGTTTAGTCAAAAATTTTGTCCGTATTATTTGGAATTCTTTTATAGATTAGTTTTTCTAGTTTGATTACTTTCGAAATTTTGTTTATGGGTTCGATGGAAGTCGACGGCAGAATTTATATTATGATTCATCAGAATTTTTATATGAAATGGCTAATAAATACGTCACCAAAGTTTTAAAATATATGATCGATTTCTTTAATATCTCGCAACAAACATACAAAATCAATGTCAGAGAAATGAAATATTCTATTCTCATCCTGATATAGAAAATAGTCAGATCGAGCTTTAATCTAAACATTTCTTAATCCATGTTCATCATTTTTATAGCAAATATCAAGTTTCTTAAAAGCATATTTGATAGCATCCAGTAAAATTTCTGGATGCGTATCTCTAGGGACAATGTTCAATTGCTTGAATGGAGCTTAAGAGAGCTATGTTTATTATGGATTTCGTAATTTTAATGGGGGAGATATTTATATTTTCTATTGTTGCTTATGCATGGTACAAGACTTTCTAAATTTAATATTTCCACGCCAGTAAAACGATGGTTTATTTGATAATGCAACCACATAGATAATTGATAAATCGTCAATGAAATTATCGATTTCAAACTGGGAAAACACAATGGTAAAATTAAATGTTTTAATCTTAGCTAAAAAGTTTTCTTTAATTTTTGTCATTTGTATTCTTCTCGAATTAAACAGTAGTTCAAATTTTAGTCTCTCAAATTCGATACGATAATGTCATACAAGTTAACTGATAGAATTATGGCTACGGGCTAGTTTATCGACAAAATTTCCCTCAAGATATCTCATTTTCTCTCTTTCTTTCTTATTTACAATCGAACTCAGTCAATATCACGTCTATTAAGTTTGTTCTAAATTGAAATCCATTTGCGATTTATTACAGATTTATTTCGATGAACAAGTTATTGGAGCATTTTTATTTCCATTTGTGATGGTTAATATTTCTAAGATAAAATTTTGAAGAAAAATTTTAAATTCTCGTGATTTTTAAGCTTGATTTGCTTTACATTAAAATTACTTATAATAAAAATTTAATTTCTTATAATATAAACTACTATCTATACTGAAAAAACCCTTTGTATAAGCTGCAGGTTATACAGGTAAAATCGAAATATGTTTGAAGTGTAGGTATCATGAATTCCTACAACTGATACTTAAAGTTCTCGTTCACGTTGCATTGGTAATCGTTGGTGTAATTTTGATTCCAATTCCGGATATCCGGGATTTGGATTAATTGCTTTGATATCAGGTTCTTGGAAGATCCACTGTCGAATCACAGTTTTATGGATATCATATTATCAGGCAGCTTCTTACGAGATTGCTAATTGACCTGATCTTTCAAAAGTTTATAATTTTTTTTGCTGAACTGTAAGATATTCGTTGTTTCTTTTGTTTTAGTTCGCTATTACTTTCCATTTTTAATATGGAGTTAAAAATTAAAGATATATTGCAAAATATGAGTAAATTTATTGCTTATATCTGTTATAGAAATTTACAAATGGTGGAGCTTATACGACTAAAATTACAACCTGAAAATGCCCTCTTTATAGCTGTTTAGTTGGGTAGCGTATATTTGGGATTTTGCAGTATATATGAACGAAGATGGTACATATCTTTAGAAATGGAAATCAATAAAGACCAGGTGAATTTTATATGTAAGGAAATATGAGTGTAGATCCATATTTGTCTCTCACAGATAATAACTAATTTGGAATAACAGAATTTGTAAATAATGAGAGAATATTATAAACTTAAACTGTGTAGATTGAACTGAAATAATGATGAAGAATCAGAATAATTACCGGTCAGAAATAGAGATGTGGCTAAAGATATAATCGTAAGAAAACCAGAATTCCGTTTTGATGTTCCACTTGATGTATCTAATTAACCATGAATGATAACATCTAATTATCATTTGTAAATATAAGATTAAGATATTATAATTATTAACTTATTATTTCGAAATGTTCTTCTGGTGTTCCAAGCTAGATATGGTTGGCCTCAAATGCATTCCTTATACCGAAATTTTCAATTATTTGAAGCACGCTGATAAGATTGATAAGATATCCAAAATAATTATTTTTATCAATCATGCCAGCTCTCGGCAGTTTAATTGTTTTATGTGTATGATCTTGCAAGACTGAGTAAGAACATTTACATTTCTATTACATCATCATCAATTGCAATTGTTTATCATTCATCAAGCTCATTGTCACAGAATTTATATAATTATTGATGATATGAGTAACCAAGTCCCCCCTCTCTCTCTCTCTCTATATATATATATATCACGATTAAAATGTTGAAAACAAAGTTATTTTTAGATTTCGATTTTATTTACATTTACTCATAACAATAATACGCGATAACTAATTAAATTAAAGAATTTTCGAATAAGAAATTTAAGTACTATGAAAGCTGTTTGCTGTGAAAGATTTTCAAGACATATCTTGCAAACAAAAATTATTCCCAGTTCAGAAAATGATGTCATTAATTTTAATGATAAAAAGAAAAATTTGTTTTAAAGGCACTTGAAAGAATCGAATCACCCAAATCTAATGCAGCCTTACTGTAAATCTGAACCCAAGTAATGACAAAATAATCAATAAAGATGTATTGCGAGATAAATTTAATTTACTTTCCAAACCAATTCATCATTTTAAATAGAAAATAAATCTATACTAAAAACTATAAGTTATCGATATAATTTGTTTGAAACTGATTCAGTTTATTGAAATTTTGATAGACTCTTGCAACTGTAAATCATTTTCAAAATGATGTAATACAATTTTCAATTGCGTCATATTCAAAAGGCGTGTAATCTAGATCAAGAAAGAAATTATCATGTCAGAATTAACGAATTGTCTAATGATGTCATGATAAATTTTCCGTTGTCGTTCATCGTCTTATTTTAGCGGTGCTTTTTATTTTTAATATTTGATGTGGTTGGTTTATATTGTCTTCAGAGTAATTTAAAGAACCTTATCGAGACAATTGGATAATATTTTCATTTAAAAATCCATAAATACCAATGACCAAAAAGAAGTTGAAATAATTGTCCCAGGAAATCAGATAAAATACTGACTGTCTACGAGAAATAGGTTTATAAAAATCCATTTCCGGGTCATAGTAATTCATTCGATCTTAACCAATGGAAAATACAGAAAATAAATTCTTAAATGAGAAGTATTATTAATTATTCTTTCAAAGGGTTTCAAAATAATCTACATTATAGATAGATGCAAATTGGCAGATTCTCTATGTTTCTATGTCTTCCTTAACAAGTAGTATCTGTTTCTGATATCTTTATTGTTTAAAAATCATTCTTGCTTAAATAATTATTTGCTCTTCGCCCGAAACAACAACAATAACAACAACAATTATAAATCCATATATATATGGATCTATTTTAATTGTAACGAGAGCAATAAACTTAATTCTGAGTCCCTCTATCTACTCACAAACTTGTATCAATGATGATCAACTTTGTTTGCTATTAATTTAAATACAAAAACTGCCATTGTTCCAAGGATTTGTAGATGAGTCTTTGCTGAGCAGTCAAAGAAAAAGAAATAACACAATGCAATGCTAATTATTATGAGTCAATTATTCCTCATAAATTAAGGAAAACCGTTTCTGTTAATCGTGCAGTTAGTCAAGCAATTTTACTGTGACGTTCTTGATTATTATTATTATTATTATTATTAATATGTGCGCACATCATAATTGTTTTATCTCAATCGTGGTTAATCAGTACAGGCAAAAAAATTTGTTTAAACCATTTAATTCGCTTATTTATTGATATATACAATGCATATTCCCGCCATATAGATTTTGACGAACAATTGAATACCAATAAAGCGCCATTAAGTGCAATGTCGACTAATGTCGTAACCATTGATAAACAGGAAATATTTACCCGCACTGGACATTATTAAATCCAAAAAAACAATGCCCAAATCGTTTGGGTATTTATGGGAAAATCCCATTTCAACTCAAATGAAAATATGGAGTACTTATTTCAATTTTATCAATAATTAATTGATATTCATCACTTAACCTAGGAAATTGTAGCTCTTATCGAAAATGTTTTCCTAATTCAATCTCGTTTTTATTCGATTATTTTCAAGAGAATTTAAAATGAATAAATTTTTGTACGGTGAGGTGCAGTGTTTACAACCCAACCCGCTGTTGATTACTTCGGAAGCGCATCATGCAGCACAATCGGAGGTAATCATCTTCCATCCATTTTGAATGTCGAATAACAAAGGAAATGAACAGCAGACCGTGGATATTGGATAGAAATTTCAAATCTAAAAAGATTACAAGAATCGAAGTTAGTGTTTATTGCATTAGAATTTTATAAATAAATATTAACCAAACATTTAAAAAGATGTAAGAATACATTTGACCCACTTTCGTAATAATGAATTTTCTCGCATGAGATAATTTTATATATCACTGTTATGTTTGATTTATTCGTATAATTCAGTTAATATCTCATTTTTTGAGATATCTAATAATGACAAAACATAGTTTAAAACCAAGTTCCCATTCTAATCACAACACTTCCATATGATTATTTGAGTTTTTAAATTTACATCTTTATAATTATAAATCGAGTTAGATAATAACAGAAATGTTTAATAATATCATTGGTTATTCTTATAAAGTAATTGTAAGACGTTTAAGTACCTCTCGACTTACCTCTAATGTTATAAAAGCGGACTTCGATAATTTTCAATAAATTCCTCTTTTGATACTTTTTCAAATGAACAAATTGTAGGAGATTTGTAACTCTAGTCTGTTTAATATCTGATTTCAAACAACTAAAATTCTTCTTCAATACTTATATTAAAAAATTCAAAATGTTTTTAAAGAATATCATTAAATAAACTACTGTAAAATCCCGAGTATAAGCTGCAGCACGTATTAGCTGCAGATGACATTTTTATAAAAATGTATTGAGATTTTGAGAAGTGTGATGTTGAAAATTGAAATAAATAATCTTATCTTCGATTTGAATTGTTTTTTAGTTCTATAAGCTGCACACCATTTTAGCTGCAATTCAAAAATGTTGCCATTATGTACGTATTAGCTGCATCTTATACTCGGGATTTTAAAGTATATAGATTTTTACAATACGCTCAACAAAGTAAAAATTTCATTTTAGGACCCTTTTCATTAACTTTAGCCAATAATTTTAAATCTAATAATTTCCAATAACACTGCTCCAATTAATATTGTTTCAAAACGAGCACCAGGAAATCAATTGTGGGAGATACTTCTAAGTGGTTAAAAGAGTAATAAATTCCGAGCTAAAACAAGAAATAAAATTAAAAGACATCCTAAATGAACTATGAATCTAGATGACATATTATTAATGAAGTATGTTTTGGAAATCAGATCTCAATCGAAGTTTCATTAAAACGCATGATAGAGTCTGTTGGTGTGAATAACAATAGTATTCAAGAAAGCGGCTATTCTAAAGTCGTGAAACAAATAACCCAAATATTATAAATGTATACAAAATAAGTTTTGAAATGATAGCCATAATGGCGGTGGAGAGAATGGGCTCTATGTTTGAAATACACACGCGGAGTTCTTGATCTCATTGATAGATAATCATATAAGTTTATATGAAAGCTTTTTGCTATACAGATATTTTAATGACCTACTTATAAAAAGCCTTTATTATAGTGTGTTATTATTAACTAGTTTAGTTAACTTTATCAGTTCCAAGTCAACCATCTTGTGGGTCATGATAAGGAGTAAATGACCTTAAAGAAAATCAACGGTATTTCCTGTAGTGACTGTGAATATTCAGAGAATTCAGTAGTCCACAGAATATCAAATCCACAAGGGTATTTGGAATGTTGGATTCACATAAGATAATTACGATTTAATAAGGAAAAATCAATAAATAATAATAATAATAATAATAATAATAATTATTATTATTATTATTATTATTATTATTATTATTAAAGCAAGGCTGAATAATCAATTATGAAGTTAGATTGATGAAAATATGTATGAATGCTACTGCAAAAAGGAATTGTAAATATATTTATCAGATTATATCAGATAAATTATCATTGAGAAATATGGATCACCGATGGTAATGAAATGTATAAATCCTTTAACGCATTTCTCACCAGCAATGGCAAAGCTAATAACAGAGTTAATTACGTAATTGGGATTTTTTCATTTCTTTTTAACTGAAGCTTGTAATATGTTAGAAAGTAGTTAAGTAGCAACATTGAACGATTTTTGAAAAATATCATTTCCTAGATGGATAAAAGAATTATTTCTCATCGATTTATCCATATATTGTTGTTGTTGGAAAATTGTTTCATGATTTATTTTAAGATATCGGGATGGTTATTTTAAATAATAAAAATGATGATCGTAGAATGATTCGATAAAATTATTTCTTGTGTTGATTTATCCATGGCTGGTCGATACCTTTTATGAAAGGAGGGTGGTTAATCTCAATAACTAACCCAAAAATTCATATAATATTATTTACGTTTCTAAATTACTTTATCCATTATTTTTTAGTTAAGACTGTCTTTTATGTTCCACTTTTCAATATTAACATTGGTCTGATAATATAGGTGGAGAAATATTCTATTCATTGGATGAAAGTGAAAGTATTTTCTTTCATGAAATATTTTCCCAAAGAAATTGTTGAATTTCTAACAATTTATCTGTGGCGCTGCATGTCTAAAATTGAAGAAACCATTCTTTAAACTGAGGAATTATCAGATTTTATGTTGTATTTTGCATCAGGAATATCTCTTTTCAGAGTTCAACAATAATCCCACTTCCTGAGAGATAACGATTCAACATGCTCTGCAAGTTCGACACTGATAGGATGAAATCATGTTGTGAATGTCAAATATGAATGCTTAGTGACCTTTGTATCGCTCATCGAAACTGAATATCAACTGGCATTGATTTGTCATATTTCTTTCTCAAATTATAAAGCTGTTTGTGGAGGTTACAATGAGGCTAAATACTACCGAAATATGAATATTTTATTTGATATTTTTTAATCTAATAACTTAATCAAAAACACACACACACACACATATATATATATAGGTATGTGTGTGTGGAAGTTATATAGATATGCTTGTATAAATATCTTAGTCAAATTAACAAGACACTTTAGGGGCTTCATATTCATCTTTTATAACACATAGATTAGTATCTCAACATTATTGACCAAATCTTAGTATTACGACTAAACGTATAAGAGTTCCTAAATATTTTTCATTAATAATTAATCTAGCTGTTCTTTTTGCCAGTGAGATCATATTGGATAAATCATCGAAATAATTTCCTCATTCCTTTCTAAATCATGTGAAATACGGCATTGACAGTTTGTTCCTATTTTAAATTTATTTTTGTGCGAAGTACAGCCGGAACACCAAAACGATTTCATCCAACAGCATTTATGAAAATATTTTCTGTGGTGCATGGAGCACTGAAATCGCATAAATCTCGCGGATTGGTAATGGCTTTCAATGAAAAATATTAGCTTTATTAATAAATTCCAAAATTCATTTCTGAATAACTTGCTAATCCAATAAGATTTGCTAATTCTTTCTACAGATTTATTATTAATGAAGATCTGGAAAATACGAATATATATTTTTGCATAAACATACTAATCAATAAACGATCACAAATACATTACTGATATTTGTCAGCAAATAGTTTCCATATAAAAATGAGTTCTACATTGAAATTTATTTGTTACTGTTATTCACAAATACCCAGATTACTAAACTAACATTTTATATTCGACGTCAAATATTTATTAACAAATAAGTTTAGGTGACTACCATTGTTTGTTTTAATTATTGATTTTATTTTTAATAAATTTATATGATATTGCTAAATATTATTATAAACGTCTTGCTCAGTCCCAGCAATGTCACTAACCTTACCATTAACTCAACTCTAATTATACCACTCACAAGTTATAATGTATTAACATGAAACCTTATATTTTTCTTGATTTTTCTGTTCGATTTAATAGGAAATTCGTCACCTTTCAAATACCATTTCCAATGGTGTTTTTTCTGTGTGCAAATCAGTCTTGTCTCACACACGTGCCAGTAACCAATCAGATTCTTTGCATATATCAATCCATATTTAAAATTCAATAATTTAGCGGCACATTCCAACAACTGGCAACGAATACCAAAAATCAGATAAGATAAATTGATAATAGGTCAATGTGTACCTGATTCTATCGAATGATAATTGAATCTCTGTGACATCAAGTGAACACGCTTGATAAGCCTATAAAAAGATTTGGATTCAACGGCCATCTACCATCTTATTCTTTGTGACTTTTAAGTGGTTTGTCTCACAACCAGTCTTTGTGGTTGTCTACTGTTTGCTGATTAGCTATTGGGTGCTGATCACCCCTTATCTATCGTTGATTTCGTGTGATTTATAATAACAAATTCCCACTTTTCGGAGTCAATTAATATTTTAATGACACCCTTCTGAATCTCCGTTGCAGTCGGTATATCTATTAATCAATAATTTTGTTACTATTATTTCTATGGTCTTATTTTAGATTCTACATGCTTTTTCGATAAGATCACTCAACGGCCTAGGCCATAATAAATTTTCTGTGAAATAAAATGCCTTTGGTTTGCGTGCAAACTGATCTACTGGTCTAGAGACTACATTTGGCCCTAAAATACAAAGGCAAACACTTTTATCATTCTGTATGTCACAAGTTTAGAGGCCCATGTCACCAAAGAAGATTCTACTTTGCAGTTACTGTACAAGCATTTCGGTTTTGAAGAATACTTTACATCGACAATCACTCTTCTTGCTATGTTGATATATCTTGTGAGGTCGACATTACCAGCTTGTGGCATTCGTCTGACTGCCTCTGTAATTATATTATTCAGCTGTGCAGTATTATTATAGCATTCTATTATTATAATATTATTACATTATTATTATTACTATTATTATTATTATTATTATTATTATTATTATTATTATTATTATTACTATTATTATTATTAT
>JBBMOY010658874.1:0-11474 GCA_037951405.1 Platydemus manokwari | reverse complement strand
ATAAAAAGTACACTTCAAATAATGGTAAAGTTAGCATTTCTTAACGAACACTTAATTTTAAAATTTTAAAAGAACGTGTTCTCAAACGCCATGCAATAATTCGTTTGGTATTTGTGATTATTTCATTTGATGTCCGTTCTAATTAGTTGATGATAACTCGTCCTATGTCTATAGGTATCAAATAAATCCTGGAAAATTTCTCATGATGTTGGTATTTCGAACTCGATTGTCCAACACATTTTTCAGAACTGCCATTGAAAAGTTTGTATTCCAAGTAATTAATAGTTCATGTTATTAATCACGATGATCTTCACCAAAAAATGAAGTATTGTAATCACGTGCTTGACGCGATGTGACAAATACGCAATTTCAAACTAAGAAAAATTCAAAGAAAGCAAAAAATAAAAACTATAAACTAACAAAAACAATTGAGAAGCTGGCAGTTTACATATGAGGGTGTAACACTTTATTATTCTAAAATGAATCACATTGTGGTGTGGCTTTTTGGTTCATTCTAATTTTACGGTACTATGAGTGGCTCCGTTACTTTAACTTACTGCCATAATAAGTCATACCAAGCATTGGGAAAAGGTTTGAAAATCAAAGAGCTTGTTCAGTTGGATTGGGCACGCCATTTTATACGAATTTCCCAAAAATAGATTGGATAAAGAGAGAACATGTAATAGTCATTGAATTGATATTGGATACATACCGAAAATGTGATGTTTGCGATTCATATTGTTTCGTGTAAAGTTTCATTGCAAGGTCTTAACAAAATCTTTCTAAAAATAACCTTTGTATTGTGCTCTACAAAATAAAAAGCTAACAAACCATGAAAACCGAAAAGCTAACATTAAATAAAATTAAATAAAATAAAAATTCAAGAAAGATAATTGTTTAAAATCTTAAAAGTCTTAGCGGACTTTTACAAGAAAAAATATACTCAAAAGTCGCAAAATAAAATTTGTCAAATTGTGAAATTGTTTTTTTAGATTTTAAATTGTCGAAGATTTTGTCTTTGGAATTTTTGGAAGATCTCTAAAATTATGCCAAATATCAAAAATATAAAATCCAAGAATTTTGTTTCTTGGTATTTGAATGAAACTTAATTAGTACTTGATGTTTATTAAAAACATGAAAAGTTAATCGATATATATCATGCGATTCATAAGTCTCCGTCTTTAAAACTAACATTCAGTATACCAACATGACAATGGGTTGATCAACATTTTCCACAGCGATGGATTGATCCTGGAGGACCAAAGTAATGACCACCAAGATCCCTAGACCCCGTGATATTCGACTTTTGGCTATGGAGCTATATTGAAGATCGAGTTTATGCAATCCATAATATTTATACAACACTCAACGAACTTGAAGAAGCAATTTCACATGAATTAATTAACATCAATCAAGAAGTCGTCCGTAAATGTTATTCAAACTTCAGGAAACGATGCATTCCCTGTTTTGAGCAAGATGGTGAACATTTTTGAACAGTTGCTATGAAATTGCTTATTACTTACCGTTGCTTATCCCAAAGAATATGACTAGAACCAACAAGATGTAGCACACATAAATTACAGACCGAAAAGATAGAAAATGATTATGGATAATATTAATTAGATCCTAATTCCTAGTAGTAAGAGATATTAAAGTGTTCATGAATATAGTATCAACCCATAAGAGACTTATAAAGTGGTGAACTCAAAGTACTATGTCACGCTACTGAGAAAGATATGCTACAAAACCGCTCGATCGACAGACTACATTTTCAAATTTGATAAGAAGACCGATTTAATATTTAAAGTGGTAAGTTGAATTATCCCCAAGATTTGTCCGAATAAAAATCAACGGACCTTATCATTGTAATGATATTATCATAACCAATTTTAATCTAATATTAGCACTCTAAGAATTTTAAAATTTAATTAAATTTTTACAAATTTAATTTTATTTAGAATATAATTTTGTATGAAATTATACTTATTTGTTTAGATAATTCTATTTGAATACATTTTTTATTGTCGTGTCATTTCAGTTCATTTTCGATGCATCTTTTATATAATAGTAGTAGGTAACAAGTGCAATGCGATTTCTATGAAGTTATTAAGATGTTTTTAAAATTTTATACAATAGAATTTAAACAATAAAAAATATTTTAACTAATAAGAATTTTAAAATAATTTTTAATAATAGTCATTGTCAGATTAATATATATTAATATATAAATTTTAAGAATAATTTTAATTAGTAAAATTTATAAATATCCATCTTTTATTATTAAAACACAAAAGAAAAATTAATTAAATCAAAAAACTTCTTTTCCATACTCGATAAATTTAAAAGTATTAAATTGAAATTTTTTAATTTATTTTTAAATATTATATTTCTTTCGATGTAGGACTATATGAATGTTACTTGGATGAAATATCCTCGACGAATATTGACAAGGGGGATTTATCGAGTTACTCCAGACAAAAGATTTCGACTCAGTTTTCAGGGCATTTTCAATACGAATATGTTTAATTTATTAATCGAGCCAGTGAAAGATCACGATTCTGGTGAATATCGATGCAGTTTGGTTTTAAAAAATGAAATCATTTACAATGTAGTTATTTTGATTATAAAAGGTAATAACGATGTCCATTATTAAAGTATCAACAATAAAATAATAAAATAAAATTTAAATTGATTATCGGTACAAAATATTTTTATAAATTTTTATTTCAAGATTTAATTAAAGTTTTGAGCTTGTGATTCCGTTCCTCGCTTGTGTTCCTCTGTTTTCCACCAATGTGTCTTTGTTGAGAATTGGTGGTTAATAGAAAGGAATTCAAAAATATTAAATAAGCGAACTATTAATTACCAAAATTCACAGTGAAAAAACTATCAAGATTTATTTCTTTATAAATGCACATAATAAGGCATACCTATCTCAGATAATTTATTCTAAAAACCAAATGCAAGTTTCGGTGCCATTCTTTAAGTTAAAAACTTGGTTTGACACCACATCATTATTCATTAAAGATACCTTTGATTACCAAGAAATAATTGTTTAAACCAAATACAATTGCATTCATTTCAATGCTGTGAGACTCGAACAAAGCAAATATATTTTGGATTACAAGAGTACTGGCGTCCCATTTATAGAATTATTGAATTATATCTGGTAAATGATAAATTTGACAATCGAGCGGATACAAATCAGGATGCAAATAATTGTTTCCGGTAAAAAATAAAAGAGATTGATTTACATGAATAATAGTAACATTGTTCACACCTAATTAAAGATGCTTAAACTTTTAAAACAAGCGTAAATTTCTAAGAATAAAATGGAAATATATGATGTACTTTTTGTATATTTTTAAAATGTTCTATCAAATAAGTCTAACAAAAGACCTATTTTCATTATAGTTGTGGATATTATTGAATTTAATCTCGCTTCAATTTTAATTTTACAAAACTTCTCAATTTCTTAAAAAGTCTTTAAAAAATGCCGAGTCGAAAAAAATTGTCTTTTATTTTAAAAATTTTAATAAATCATCAACAAATATAATATAGTTGCATTTAAAAACAAATTATAAGAAGTAAAGACTTCGAATTTTAAAAAGATCAAAAATTTCAAATTTATACTTCTTCAGTGAATCATCTCTGCTGTCCAGAAATAATGAAATCGATCATAAGATTTTTCTGCTGTTTATCTTGCAATTTATTCGATAAAACTATTTCTAATTTTAAAAAAAAACCTTTAAATAATTCAGTTTAGTAATTTTTAGAGTTTATTAGAATTACAAGTATTGTAATTAACAAAATTATTCATTTCAACATGATTTTTAAAAAGTATTCAGTAATATTAATATAATTAGTTTAATTAAATATTAAAATCGTAATTCAATTTTGATAATATTTTTCCATTTCTTTTAGATTGTTTAAATAAATCAATTAGTGCTTTTTAAAATCCATTAATATATTATAAAATTGTTCTCCTTGGGACCATTGATTTGCAGTGAATATAATGATTGTCTGGAATCAATCATGTATCTGTAAATCATTTGTGAGTGTGTAAAGTACACGACCTGTGCAGTACAATCAAGTTACTACCGTGTTTTATAAATCTTGTATATTTCATGAGTAGTTTAAAATTAATGTTGAAATTCATTCCTCATTCATTTGAGATTTTATCTTATTAATTTCATCACAAAAAAATCAGCACTATTTTTAAACCACATGTCTGCACGATGAACTTAATTGTTGCAGTTGGGTTCATTTCGGATGAAATGAAATATTATCACTCGAATTAAAGTGGAAAATTAATTATGCAAAATAAAGTTACAAATACAGAAATGTTTTTATTTACTTTTAATATACGTCTCATATTTTTCGACTAAATTGCAAAACAACACCGGATATATTTTGTAATTACTTTCTCGAGAGATAAACCAGTGATACTACATTTTAATCACAGATAATAATAATTTTAATAATAAATTCATTTTGAGGTTGTTTGTTTTAGCGGTACGAATTTCTTATAATAGATTTAATGATATATTTATAAATCTTTATAGTGCCACCTCAAATACATCCTATGTTCAAGCAAGTCATTTATGCCGAACAAAACCAAGCACTCCAACTCACTTGCAATGCATCAGGTAAACCTCAACCGAAAGTGTTTTGGTTTTATTTAGAATCTGATATTGGTGAAAATAATAAGACTCCTATATTGAATGCGATGGAAAATTTCGAACATCATAAACTAAATGGTTGGTTATAATAATTTTTGAATAGGAGTTGAATTGTGGGATAAATTTCAGAAATTTACACGATCGGATCAACATTACATATATCCCAAGTACATCGCAATATGTCAGGTTATTACATGTGTGTGGCTAACAATAAAGTTGAACCTGAAGCTCGATCAAAATTCATGTTGGTCGTTAAATGTATAGATTTCTCACACATTGACATAAAATAATAATCCAATGTTTAACAGTCAAACCAGAAATCATCATGACAAATCCAGAAATACACCAAAGGTTGAAGGGCGATACGGTTATCGAATGTTTGGTTCTAGCTTCTCCTATGGGAATTGTGAAATGGCTTCATAATAATAATGTAATTAGCCCGCTTTTATGTGCACCATTGGAGAATAGATCTTTAAAATATTGTATCGGTTTGTTTTAATTGTGTTTGTAAAGTATATCCAACCATGTACAAAAATTAAAAGTAAACACCAGTTAGATCTGTCTATTGAGACGCCTTTAAAATAGCCTAAATCTAACTTATTCCATAATATCTAACAGTAAGTATTTAATAAATTAGGTTAAAGTTAAAAAAAGGGTCCTAAAATGAAATTTTTAATTTGTTGGATATAATACAAAATCCTATATAGTTTATTTAATTATATTCTTTAAAAATATTTTCAATTTTTTATTTAAGTACTTAAGAAGAATTTTAGTTGTTTGAAATCAAATATTAATTACACTAGACCTTAAAAGTCTCCTAAAACATGATTATTTGAAAAAATGAAAAAAGTAGGTCGAATTGAAATTTATTAAAAAATAGTGAGGACCCCTTGTTTAACATTAAAAGCGAATTGTGAGATTCTCAATTTTTACAAATATTCTATAAAAATAATTTAATAAAATTAATTAACTCTATTTATAAATATAAAAATTTGAGTTTAAAATCTCAAAGAAGTGTTGTGATTGGAATGGGAACTTGGTTTTAAAACTACGTCTTGTTCCTGTTAGACATCTTATAAATGATATATTAAGTGAATTATACGAATAAATCAAACATAGCAGTTTTATATAAAATTAAGTTATAAAATTATCTCATGAGCGAAAATTCATTATAACGAAAGTAGGTCAAAGGACCCTTTTCCTTAACTTAAGCCAAATAATATTACATACACATTTTATTACACACACAGACAAGCAAGCACACATAAATAAATGTATGTATTTACATTATCTTCTTTATATGGATAGATACGTTAGAGAAGACCATCAATAAAAATCCTACTTTTTCAAAAATTCAAGCATATTCCGAAACTAGGTGAAAACAGTTTAAATCAAATTTTCTGAAGTCATTTGAAAAAGTATTTATATAATATTAATTCACATTATCTCTTATATTGGATATATGTTTGGAGAATATTTGAAGTCATACCTGGCAAAAAGCGAAATTTCTATTCCTGATTCAATGTTTTTTGGATCATTGGGATCGATTATTGAATTACCATCAGATCATTATTACAGCATCTAAAATATCAGTGCAATACCTTAATTAGATTTTGCTTGTTTTTATATTTTGTTACAATTAAATTAATAGCAATCATGATCATGACAAAGTGGACGGATTAAGCCATTTATGTACATTGTATTACATTATAAATATTCTCGTATAAATAAGAAAAACGACAAATGTAATCAAATTAAATATTTGCATTTTCTCCATTTATATTCCCCAGGCTCTATCAACGTTTATCAATTAATTAATGATCTACTTAGACGAGAATTATTAAATTAAATCTCAATTATTATCATCACAGTCATGAATCGAGACGAACGTCATAACACATTAAACCAATTATCAGTGAAACTTACGATTTTTAACTTGAAAAAGCAGGATTATGGCGATTATATTTGTCAAATGCAAACCATCATGGGAATTGGCTATGGATTGACGAAACTAAAACCATCTGGTAAATTGTTTATTTTTCATATTAAATAAAAAACATTTGAGATTTTTTATATCGATTTTTATACACATTTTTGGATTTGTTTAAAACAAGAATGACTTTGATTATTTGATTATTGGACGATTTTTCTAAAATTTCTGTGATTTTTTTAAATAATAAATTGGTTCGATTATTTGAAAAATTTCAAAAATATCTATATTGAAGACTTTTCAAGTTTTTATTGTGTTTATCAGTGAATTCAAGATCTTGCCATTGTTGGGTTATCAATCAGCAATTTAGATCTGAAAATTTGAATGAACTAAATATTACATTCCAAGTCTCAATAATAACAATAATAAATCTCTATGCAATTCACAAAGAAAATCATTCAAGATGGGATCAACCCCCGAAAATCAAAAACAGAACGAAGAGTATTCAAAAAGACTGATTACTGAAATCACGCATAAGCTAAGCACTGAAGTTTCCGACCAAAAACGATTGACCATCGTTGTCAAAATGGGCTCTTTTTATAATACTCCTACACACATTATTACATTGATTAATTTAAACAAATTGTTCTGGAATATTCTATTAATTTTTATTTTTTGATTTAAGCAAATTATTAATGATTTTCTTTTAGAATATTTCTAAGTATATTTATTAGGAATTTTTTAATTATTCTTTAAAAGTTTATTTTTTTACCTACTTGACAATATTAAATTTAAATCTAAAAGTATTATCTTATATAATCATCTGTTAATAATATTATTCGATATGTTTTTTTTAATTTAGAAAATGATAGAAATTCCATATACAACAAACAGATGTTTATTGAAGACATTCCTTATGTACAAACCATCGAGGAAAGTAAGGCATTATATTAATGATATAAATATAAATAAATGTGTTATCATTTCCAGACACAGAAATTTCGACTACTCCCACAATACCACTTCTGCAATTTCAAAAATTTCAACAAGGTAGACGGTTTGGTTGATTTGATTTTCTTTGGAAAAATCTCGACATCGAAATTTAAACTTTTAACAGAATTAAAAACATCACCAGAAAAATGTTCTTGATTTTCAATGTTTCTATTTTATCTTTCAGAATCTTCATCGACATCATCGGGCAGTTTAAAAACGGCATTGATCGAAACCGGTTTGAAGATATTTATATGTTATATTAATTTGATTCTTTTTTTGTATAAATAAGAAATTTACGATGTCCATTTTAGTGGTTTTCGTTTTAATATTTTCGATATTTTACTTTTATTGAAAAATATAGAATTTTTTTGTAACATCAAACCTGATGCTTTTATTTGCCTTTATATTTTAATTCAATAATAGAATTGTCCTTTGATTTATTATCACACACATACACACTGGGTGGAGAATGTACTTGTAGTTATTTTGAACTAAAATAAGTAATTATATATTTAAATTACTGTAAATTGTGTTCATTAAAAATATAAGTTCATTAAATTATCTATGATAGCTGAATTAATCATATTAATTTATCGAGATTGTAATTCTGATCATGTTTTTAATTAATAGGAATAATATATAAATATAAATCGCCTGCATTAATAACAATATCTCTATTAATTATATTATTGCATATCAATTTTGTCTTACCTTATATTACCCCTTAGGTAAATAAGTAAATAAAAATCTACAATGTTAGAATAATGATATTGATGTGTTTTATCTAAAATAATTAATATTTCATCTTATTTATTATTTTTCTTTAATCAACAGATTTCCATTCTTTATCATTAATTTAAAACACTTTGATAAAGACTGATTGCAAGAATAAATTTACAGATCACAACACATTATTGTAAATTAAATGAAACAATTTAGTAAATTATTTATTTTAATTAATAAATCATAACTTAATCACAATAATTCTTACTGACAGTTATCAATGAAAAATTGTCAATTTGTTATCTATTTTTTTAAAAAAAGAAAACCTATTTTAGTAAAAAGAAAATTCAGTTCCAAAATTTATACGATAACTTTTTGTTGATTTTGAAAAAAAATGTTGATTATAAAAATTCGAAAAAGAAAGAATCAAAAGTCAATTTGTTTAATTGATATAAATGATAAAATTATGTTTTTATCAGTTATCGCTAATTGATGAGAAATAATTTGAAATTATTTAATGGATTGTTAATCGTAGCTTTGATAGAATTTCTCAAATATACTCCAAGCAGAAAGAAATCGAAAATGTGTTAAATTTTTGCAAATTACGACATGCTATATCATCGTTATTTCGTAAAGTCCATAGTAATAATAAAATTTTATACAACAATAGCTTAATGAAACTGTTCCATAATTTAAGATAATCAAAAAACTCGCTTAGACAATTTTGTAAACACCTACTATGGATAAAAAGATAATAAATAACAACGTGATTGTAGTAAATGAATTATGCGCAAGACCAAGAGTTCTATTTTCATTAAATCGAAATTACGATCCAATTCTTTGTCAAGATAATTCGAAAATTTTTGCAGTAGGTACTTAAGTCAAATAAAATATTTAGTACTTTGTCTTATACTTTTATGGTAATATTATGAATAAATCGAAGGTGATAGGTTGGATTATCGTAATGCGGTATTTGTAAAAATAACATGATCATTATAATTGAAATAATAATAATTTCGATAATAATTATAATATTACATTCTAATTTCTTATAATATTTAATTCTAGCAATCCTATTTGTGGATTCGAAACTTAATTTTGATATTTTTATTATTTTGTAATTTGTTAAATATTTGAAGGTAGATTAATAAATTATTTTATCAATCTTTATCTAATTTAATTTACTGGGCTAACAATCTGATATTTAAAATTCAAAAAATATTATAAAATTGTTCTGAAGCTATAACAAAAATTGAGCAAATCGTCGCTTACCCTGCGAGATTTTATTAATGATTACTTCGTGTACGCTTCTTCATATGGATTGACAGAACGAACTATGATACAATTATTGCTCATCTATTTTAAAGGAACTACCAGAAAGGTGGATGATAAAATTTCTTGTCGAGATATCGTAGATTGGATGTCAGTTAACGTTCAGTGTCCTAAAAGCTTATCAGTGCAGAGGTAGATATCATTATTGGAAAAATTTTCCTTGCAAAAACACAAGAACGACCAGAGAATTTGCATTTAATCTAAACAATACTAACAGATAAAGGTTTTGGTCTGAAAGTATTTGGGTAGCTCAAAGTTGTTCACAAACATATTGACACCGGACTCAGTTTGGTTGATTTTGCCGTTTAAGCCGAACTTACTAATAAAGGAATGAGAGGGGAATGAAATGAACTACTCTTTGAAATATAGGCGATGCTCAAATTTTGTAATAGCTATGAATGCAAAGTTGTAATAAATAATAATATAATATTTACACTTAATAATTACACTTATTTTATCAGCCCACATATCCCAGCTCGCATATTATTAATTTTCGTAAATTTAATTCATAAATACGTAATTCATAAATGCGTCACAACGGTGAATGAATACGTTTCCAGGGTCACGCCTTTGCAAGTATTGTATAACCAAGGTAAATATTAAAAATTATAAGAATTCCCATGACAACGGCAAAAAAAATTTCGAAACTTGGTAAACTCCCACACACGCCCACAGGAAAAATGGATATAAAAACAAATGCAAATAATAGAAAATGACCATCATTCTATGACAAAAGCGTCATACGAAAATTGTCAGCAGTTTAACCAGCAGCTATCGTTTCGCTTCAACTCTCATCGCATTCTACAGTGAACATCCAACCCATTCGGAGTATTATCATTGATAGCAAATCGCACTCTACGGCGAAGCTACAGCGTACCGAACATCATTGTGGGGAATCCTGCCAATAACGGGTTATCTATTTTTGTATACTACAAACGGACAAGTGCCACAAGATTCTACTTCTTCAACCTCTTCGAAATGTAATGCACGCGGTAAATTTGATTATTTTTCCACTATAGTTGAGTTACAAAATCGAATGACTTTGTAACTTGACACTTAGTTTCTTACGTCAGTTTGTTTTAAAACTTTTCACGGCATAATACGTTTTTCTATCAATTGTATTGCATTACACATTAGATAATTTTAATTATAATATACGTATAACTTCGACTTATTATTTTATTACTCTAGTGTTAGTATATCTGATATTTGAATTATATACACGCAACCTTATTACTGATTAAAGTCAGATTATTGGTGGAATCATCATTATTCTGATTATAATCACTATCTAAAGTACGCATAGATAGTTCACTGAGTTTAAAACTTGCTGAATTATCTCTATATAAATAACACCAGGCTAGTAGGATTCCATCGATTACGGTTGCGTAATTTGAATGAAAAAAAAATATATCAGTATATTGTTGAGTGAAGTGAAATTCTGCAAAAAGTAAAATGGATTTGCACCTTGAAACCCTTGTTCAAGCACTTTAAACATTCGCATGCATGCACAACTATACAGGCAGAGCAATCATAGTGAAATTAAATGGTAAACAACGATTGGAAAAACAGGCATAGCTATACAATAAAGCTATTTGACCAATCCAACTCATCCAAAAATTTAGAAATCCAATAAGAACATTAAAAAGCAAAATTTGATACAAGATAAAGCAAAAAATTACGCACAGATTTCGAATATAAAAATCGATTTAAATATGGCCAACTACCAGTTGAAATCCAAGTTTTGGTTGAGATTTTTCGATGATATAATTCGTGTATTAATTAATACACAGAGAAATATATTATTTAACTTC
>JBBMOY010657763.1:0-11476 GCA_037951405.1 Platydemus manokwari | reverse complement strand
ATCGATCATTTCTATTTTAAAAATTAGATCCTTGTCGATATGTATACAGATTTGTATTTGTATATTTGTTGATTTCGAATAGCAGATTTTTGATTGGTTGATTAAATATTCTATTTATAATTTGTTTTGCTACTGGTTAATTATAAACAGTATGATTAATAAAATATTTTCTGTTTTATCATTAATTTTAATATATAAATTGATGTGATTTATATTTCAAATAGATCATGAGTGAGATACAAACAAACAAGATAAACATTTACCAATTCCCAACTACTGATGATACTGTTCGGGAATTAAATACACAAATGAATGTTTGTTCATTTTGTTTGATTGTTTTAATGGTTTTTGAATATGATCTTGTAGCAATTGCTTCCATTTGCTGTCGTTGGTAGTAATGATGAGGCCAAAATGCCCAATGGTAAAATGTCACGTGTTCGTCAATATCCTTGGGGAACTGTACAAATCGATAATGAAGTTCATTGTGATTTCATTCGATTACGTGACATGTTATTACGAACGAATATGGATGATTTACGTGAGAGGACTCATTTGGTGCACTATGAAACATACAGGAAACATCGATTAATCGAGATGGGATTCAGTGATAATGAAAACATGTCTCTTCAAGAAACTTACCAACAACGTCGGGAAACTCAGACGAAAGAGCTCAAACAAAAGGAAGAAGAAATTAGGCAGATGTTCTTTTTACGAGTCAAAGAAAAAGAAAACCAACTCAAAGAGTCAGATAAAGAGGTTTGTCAAAATTGGTTTAGTGTTGTCAGTGTTTGATAGGCATCTTTTATAGCTTCTCGTCAAATTTGAAGCTCTAAAGAAGGCCAACGCTGAAGAAAAACGCAAATTGGAGGAAAGAAGACGAATTCTTGAAGAAGACATCAGTAATTTTGACAAAAGAAAAGCAATGATCGAGCAAGCTAAACAAGGAAACACGATCAAAAAGAAAAAATAACTTTCTCACTGAATAATTTTTTCGAATAATCTAGTTTTGACGATTTTTCTAAATTTTTCTATTAAATTTATTTTGAATGCGACTTTTATTGAAGATAATCGTGTGTGTTGATTGTTGTCAGTAGTATTGATTTGCATTATTGTAATGTAGTGATTTAATTGGTCAATAATGATTTATGTGATGACGATTGGTTGATTCAATGATTGTTGTTAATGATGTTCAATTTTTATTCAGTTCTGATGTTTCAATTTTGTTGATTATTTATATATTCGATACTGTAAATTGCTTTCTTTTACATGAAATATAATCAAAGTTTATCTCTTTTATTATCCAATGTTTAATTTAGATCGATCTTTATCTTTCAAAGTTATTTTATTGATAATCAAATAGCTTATTTCTGTTATTTAAGACATGTTTATCAGAAATTTGAATTTGTTTTGTTATTTTGCACTTCAATTCGAGTGACAAATAAATAAATGTTTTTTTGAAAACTTAAGCTGGTGTCAACTTTATCATTAAAAATGTGATATGAGCAGTCGATAATTCTTTCCCGTTGCATTTTAGTAACCAACAATATGAGATTTTTCTTAATTTCTATCAAATCTTTCAAAACCAATGTTATGTAATCAATTATGAAAATCTGACAATTTATGATTACTATATTTGTTTTATGAAAACAATTATACATGGTTTTTTATAAACTGAGCTTTTACAAAATAAGACAAAACAATCAACATATAATTAACATTGGAAAGATGTCATCAGAATAATGAAATCAATTATAATTCATATTCCAAATGTTGTCCTTTAAATTCGAGATATATTTGACATCTGAATGTGCAATTCAAATGAATTTTTACATTAATTTTCCGTAAAACTATATGTAAGCAGTTAAAAAATTCATCTATTAGTATTAAATTAAAACAATATAACAAATAAAATGACAATGATCAGTACAGAACAATTTCCTTCAAGGACACTAATGAAAAATTTTAAAATAAGTTTTCATTATTACCGAGATGCTATTACAATAATTCTTTTATTTCTTCCAACACATGTTTGAAATTAAGATCGTTTAGCTCATTGATGATTGGTTTATCAGATGGATAGATTTTTTAATCTTATCAAATTATCCCACTGAATTTCACAGGCCAGTAACATCCGTAACCAGGTTTTCACTATTGTTACTGCATGATTTTGAAGAAATGAAATTTTCGCAATCACTTGATTCCGATTTATTGAGGAATGGATATCAATTGAATCATTTATTAATAGTTTGTGTGTTTATTTTGAACTCATTTTGTTCTTCTGAAAATGAATCATATTCTAACTGATTCAGGTTATCGTCAATGCATCTAATTTCTCTTCTGGTATTATTTTCAATAAAATATTTATCTTTGTATATAATATATTGCTGGTAAATGTGAATGATTATAACAAATCTGTTGATGTTAATGGTTGCAACGGAGATAACATTTTAAATCAATAATTACACTTGCACCGTCAATTTGCTTGATACTAACTCCTTTGACAAATCAATTTCGATATTTGTTTTTAAAAGTTTAAACATTTGATTACGGAGTAGCCTACATAAATACCTATGAGTCTCGGTCTATCCTGATTATCATCTTCATAATAAACATAAATAAAGTTTCTATTCCGAAAAAGGTTTCATTCATCAGTACCTCTGCTATATCTATATATATTGAGTTCATTGCATCTGTCAGATGATTGGGAGGTAAAACCCAATTTTTATTTTTTCGTGCAGGAATATCACAAGAAACAAAACAGATATTAAATAAGAAACAATATATTATGTAAGAAACTAAGAAACAAAAACATGTGTTATACAACACTATAGTGAAAAACATTGCAGTCTAAAATAAAACACTTTTTGAATTAAAACTATAAAAACACTCAAAATGAGACTATTGAAAACACACTTTTTTGAAATTAAAAACAAAAACACTTAAGAAATCAATGCAGTGCTACAAACAACAAACTAATTTAATGTATTCCAATTAATAAAATAATTCGAATCGTAATTCAGTTCGAAATCATTGGAATCATAATATATATTTGCAAAATTTATAATTATAAAAATTCACATAAAAATTTAAATGTTAATGTAATGTTTAATAATAAAAACAATTAAAATCAATATTTAACATGTCAAAAAAACTGGAAATGTTCAATATTTGAATCAGTATTATTAATAATTCAATTTTGAGAAATAAAAACATAAACATCACATTAAACATCAGAGTCGTGACAACCCATGAGTTACCATAACAATCTAATTAGTTGTCATGGTAACTTGATTGGAAGATAAGACAAAAAATCAAAAAAAGTAAGAATAAATAAATAATTAGTATATAAGGAAATACAAAATACATAAAATTGCACAAATAATTATGGTATTAATAATAAAAGATATCAAACAGTGCAAAATAATGCAGAATAATCATTACGTTATGTTAATATTATTCCCCGACAGAGAATTATTAAATCGTAAATTCACCACATCAAAGTTTTCAGAGAACATTTGACATCTTTCTTATTTATCTTCGCAGACCTCTTTTCTCACCAGATTTGGGTGGTAATAGTTCTCTGATTTTTAATTGTCTTCAGGAAATCTCAATGCTCCATTTATAAAATGAATTAAAGTTTAAATCATCTCGTGTAATTGTTATTATTGTATAATTGAATATATCATATTGATTAAATAAACATTACTGACTTCGATTAATTTATTTTATATCTATATAACTCGGATTTATACACCCAAACTACGCTTCGGCACAGCGACGAGTCAGATATTGGCGAGCTTGTATTACAATATATTGTCTACCCTCACAGGTATTAAACTATTGCATATATTATCATATTTCATCAATATTGCTAAAAGCAGCTAATTTGCCATGATTTCCTCAAGCACTTCACCATTGCTTACTCTGAAATATTGGATTCTGCTATCTATGATCGATGTCATTGGATTTCATACGTTTTCATCTAAATTTTATCTGACTATTATTTTTGTTGCTATTCATTTCATGTTTTCTTTGTAAATTATTTCTTTGCTTGTGTCACCATTTTCATTGTCATCGAAAGAATTCCGAAGGTGAATTTTTTGTGACCTCATATGTCATTTTAATATGTCAACACTCGATAGCACCCCCCTTCCCTGATAGAAAGTAAGCTAGCATTGAAAAATTGTCTATTTTCCTTTCAAAGGAATTTATTAACCGATATTTTAAAATTATTAATTTTATTTCTCATTCATATCAGATGTCTTCACTCATTTGTCAAATATTTATACTCATGATTAGGCAGTCACGTTAATCAGTGATTTATTATTTGTCGAAATTTCTTTGGCTTTTTATTTTAAAAATTATTGTTCTTGAATACCAAAAAGTTATTTTTACAATTTTCCCTATTTTATTGTTGCCTCTATAGATATTTCAATACTGGATGTCTATTGGTTATTTCTGCTTATTTCCATTACTATATTGGGATAAACAACGCCAAGTAATTTAACAATAATCGTGAAAATAATTATCTGTAGGCATGTTTAATAATTTTCGTCATTGTATTGGTTATTGGTTAATATATAAAAATATATAAAATTTTATGTAATTATTTTACTGCAAAAATGTAAAAAATGTTTATGTAATATTATAGAAAAATTGTAAAAAGAAAAAATGTAAAAAAACATTTAATTATGTGAGAATATCTAATGTTATTTTACTAGGAGTCGTAATATTTATGTTGTGTAAAGAGCAAATAAAAACAAAATATTCCAGTTGCAGCTTGTCAGTTATATTTAAAAATATTAAATATAATCCCTTAAATCGTGAAAAATTTATCCCGGTTTATTTAAGATATCCTAAAATAAATTATACAGTAGAAACCCCAGAAATAAATCCCAGTTAATTAAAAGAAAAGTCTGGGGGATTATACCCATCAACCAACTCAGTATAAATAATATGACAAAAGTCAGTTCCCTGAACCGTTAATTACAAAAGCATTGATGAAATCACTAAAATCGGCAGTTATTTTATATGATCTATCTATCCAGATTGTTTCATCAAAGTTCCAGTGGACAGTTGGTTCCAAGTATTGATTAAAGGTAAGATAAAATATCTCTCTTCTAAAATTCATGTTTTAAAATGAATTTTTGTGAACAACTCTTTCCTAAAGGTACTGCTCCTGTATCATGCCCTAATTCGAAACTTGTATTTATAATCGTAACTTTATTTAGTGTTATATTTAATAATCAATACATTTTCTAGGCAGACTGTTTAGTACTAGTTCATTGTGTTAACAGTAATCACATCATTTGGATATATAGTAAACTTAATAAAGAAAAATAAATTTACCGAGTAAAGCATTAAATACGAGTGAGGCAAAATATTAAAGTAAAAACACTATCTTGACACTCCCAATCGTCACATAGGAGCAGAATGATCAAAATTCGTTAATAACTCAGGTTTTTTTGCTACCTCGGGTTCTAAATAGAACTCCTGAGGTTAATTAGACAAGATAGTGTTAGAGCAATAATAGAAAATTAATGGATATAAATTCATTGAAATAAAATTGAAAGGAAACATATATACGGGCCCTTAAAGCAAAAAATATGCATTTGAGCCAATTTATTATTTCTAAGTGGGTGTTTTTTCCTCACCTTATATGTGATATTCAAGATTTTACTTATTTATTTCTACACAAATAATTGATTATCAATTGGTTCATCACATAATGATAGTTCATTTCAAAGTTAGGGTGTATTCATAATGATACAAGAGTCAAACGAAAGATTACTTCCAAGATTCAAATTACACATAAAAAATCAATACATATAGTTATAAAGTCAACCAATGATAAGATTTGATTGTCAGTTAAGAATTCCAAAGTTTGAATCTGAGTTTCTTCACAGCACCGACAGATATTTGATGTGTTAAGTTACTCATTGTGAAAGGAGGGTTATGTTATACCGACGAGGTCAATCTTCAAATTTTTGTGAATTTAATTAGCTGTCAGTAGTTTGGTTCATCATTGAGAGCATTTAGATTTTTTGTAACATAACTCTCCATTATAACAAAAACATAGCTGCTTATATTATTTTCACAAAACTATATTTGTTTTAATTAAAGAATTATTTTGTTACAGATATCATAGATATCAGTTATCACATAAAAGCATGTTGAATTTTTGAATCATGAATTTTTGTCATTAAAATCCAAATGGTTAGCATGTTGTGTAGATTATTTAATTTTATAATGACATAAATAAAATTGAAAATTATGCATAAGACAGATTTTGTAAAAAAATACCAGAATCCTCGAATCAAATGAAATTAAAATTCTAAAGAGTTCTCGTTCCCACTCACATCCTTCAGGTATAACCTATTTTCGATTGCTATTATTCTATTAAATCAATGGTTTTCAAACTATTTGAGACTATCGTATATAAATGATGATGTTTTGGTTAATGCAAATATAACTTAACAATAAAAAGAAAAGATGAAGAAAGAAAACATACACAAAATATCTATAGACTGAAGCGTACAATAACAGATTTAGAAAATAATAGATTTCTTTTGAAGACATTAGTCTTACCGAGGTTCTATACCCAATATTCTGATGATAACAATAGCTTATCTTACTTAAAGGTCACAACCTATGAAAGGAAATGGGTATTCCTTTACTGCACACAAGAAACTTTCGTTGATGTAAATGAAAGTATTTAATTTGAAGCGAAAACTTATAAATTTAGTAAAACCGCATATCTAAGAAAATAACCGAAGCTTTAGATGAATTAAAGATTTCACTGATCATCATTAATTCTTCATATCTTGGAAAGTATCTTTCTGAAATGTAATTCTTCACAGAAAGCCATCTGCATAGAATAAAATTCTTCACAATGTTTCTTGTATAAGAATTTAGAAAATGACATCTTTCTCGTTTAACATTTTAAATAAAATATTGTAATGAAAATGAAATCTTGATTCAAGGAATGTGTATATGACTGACCTGGTAGTGGATGTATTTTAAAATTTAAAAATGTAATTTAAAATTTTATTTTAGGAATCTTTAATTTTAGCCGAATTATTTGTTGTCATTTTTAGCCTTATGTCTATTTTTTGGTCCACCTTATTTTGATTATAAAAAATTGCTTCTTTTGGGATTTTATATTTATTTTTAGTAACAAAGGTTGCTACTTATATTTGTTTCAAAATGTGATCGTCCTTGAATTTTTAAGTCAAAAATACTTTATAATGAGTTATCTAGTTTTCGCTCATTGAAATTTTTTGTTTGTCTTCGCGATCTCATTGTCATGCGGAATATTGCTTAATAATTAATAATCGTCTGCTTCATTTATTTTTATTGAAATTATATTTTCCCATTCAATTTAAAGTTACTTTTTACGATTTTTTTTTGTTTTTTCCCAAAATCCTTTTTTCAATATTAGTGCAAAGGTTATTCCAATAGCAACAAGCACTTCACTGTTAGTTCAATTCTACAGTATTTTCTATTCACCAATACCGGATAAGATATGAAAACCATTTCAAAATTTTCTGACTAATCATTTCTCTCAGCCATTTCACCGACAATTACTGCTCGTTACTATTTGTCGAATGCACTTGGTGTATTTGTATATAGGTTCTATATAAACATCCCCATCCCAATAAGAAAGAATATTAATTGAGAGTTTTCTTATTTCATTCATTCGAAACTTGATTTATTCAGTGGAATAATTCTTAACATAATGAAATAATGTCAATCGAAAAATTCTCTCATTGTTACTGGCTACTTACTTGTTGATGTATTCATTAAATAATCAATATGATTACATTTTCCGTATACTTAAAAGCAAACAGACCAATTCCTTTTGTTTCGAGATTTTCTAAAGATTCTTACAAGCAGGATAGAAGTGATTATTTTCAAAGTGAGTAAAAGTGGAGTTTAAAAAAAGAGTTTGACTTAAATGTACGACTTCGTAATAAAATTACAAAATCCAATGGAATATTTATTTGAATTAAAAAGGGATAATTTCTATATTTCCAAAAATCGCTCGACAGAATAAGACGATAAAGTGTGCTGATTAAGTATGTGAAAACAATTATTGTGAATGGAAACTTCTCACCATTAGAAATAAATCGAATTCTGTAGAAAAAATAATCAATAAAGAAAAAATCGAAATTATCAATTTCCACATCAACGACATTTCGAAAGATCCGAGATTGTGATTTCAGAAACGTATGGATTCAAAATTTAAATTATTGATAATCGATTTTAGGTATTTAGAATTAACGATTTATACTAATTAATTTTAAGTTTAGAAAATATTTTGAGACCAGTATCAGATTAATATGAATGATATTTATTATGAATAATATAAAATCAATGTGTTTCTAATTGATTTCTTTTCTGAATTTAAGTGATTTCACTGCATTTTCCAACTATAAATATCTGTTAAAATATTGATCAATCTGATTTATTTTAGTATTTTATTTGATGATTTGAGAGCTCAATCGATTGTTTTAACGCTTTATAATAATATTACTAGGGCAATCATAGTTAAAATGTTATTGATTTCATTAAATACGCGCGAGAGTTTTGTGGAGATTATTGTACTACTTATATAAAATGTGATACGAAGTTCAGATAATTTTATTGATTCATTCATCTGCTGAAATCAGATAATTGAAACACTCGATATCATTAATAAGTGCTTTTCTTTAAAATAGCTTGACTATTAATAATACTACTCAATGATAATTCAAATGTCAATGACTCTGAGAATTTATAATCGATAAAATCAATGTCAACACTACTAAATGGCATGATTGTACGTCAATATCATAAATTAAAATTAGCGATTTTTAAATATTCCAATGAAATCCAATTCTAATGTTGAATCAATACCACTACTTGATAGTGAAACACAAAACTTGAAAGAAGCTAGCGATTATTCGTCTTCATCAATACATTACAGTACTGATTATGGAACATATCAAGTGGGTCGAGAAACAAAATACGATAATAGAAACTATATAGAAAGCGTATCTGATAGATACTCTTCAGCCAACGATCATAATTATTTAAGAAATAGAACCGAATATGGAGATTTAAAAAAAGTAACAGTGAGTTGGGCCGAAATTAACTGCTATGCTCCGGAACTAGGTAAAGGTTTCTGTGGAACTGTGAAAGAAACAGGATTATATAAGCAACTTCTATTTGACATGTGTGGAGTAGTTCGAAGTGGTAATTTGACAGCAATAATGGGTGCAAGTGGAGCTGGAAAGTCGACATTATTAAACATCATTACGTGTAGAAATTTGGGGAATTTAAGAGTGGATGGAGAAGTGAAAGTAAATGGCTACGTCATGCATTCAAATATCAAAAGTATTTCTGCATATGTTCAACAACTCGATGTATTCTGGGGTCGATTAAAAGTAAGAGAACATTTGATGTATAACGCAGTTTTGAGAATGGGAAGAAAATTTACCAAAGCCGAACAAATGAGCCGAGTCGATCAATTAATATCTGAAATGGGATTGACTTTAGTCTCTGATGACTTCATTAATTCATCTTCACATAAAGTTCAGGGTTTGGCAGGAAGTGAAAAAAAGCTGTTATCAATAGCTTGTGAACTATTAGTTGACCCTCCAATTTTATTTTTAGATGAACCCACAACAGGATTGGATTCCAAAATGGCTTTCAAAGTTATTAAAATTTTGGAGACTCTTGCAAAAAAAGGAAAATGTATTCTTTGTACAATCCATCAGCCATCCTCACATATTTTTGAAATGTTTAACGAAATATATTTATGTGCTGAAGGACGTTTGGTATTTCAGGGCAGTCGAGATCACGCACTTGATTTTTTCTGCGACATCGGATTTCCGTGTGCCGAAAATTATAATCCCGCTGACCACTATATACATACTATGGCAATTAAGCCCGATCACGAAACCGATTGTCGAGCCAAAGTTATTTACATGGCTCGTAAATTCAAAGACACATTGGAGTACGGATTTTTAAAGAAGGAAATCTTGGATATAAACAACGAATTCAAGGAGAAAGAAACACAAGATATACCGAATATACTGAAAAATATTTCTCCATTTAAAGCTTCATACTGGGACGAAATAAAGATTCAAACATGGAAACAGTTATTGGATCAGATTAGAGATCCCAAGTTGTTTCTGGCAAGATATTTTCAGAATTTTCTATTAGTCTTTGTGCTATCGGTGTTCTATTTTCAACAGAATTACGATCAAATAGGAGTTAATAATATCAGTGGGGTCATGTACAATGTCATTACAAATGTGACATTTCTGGCAGTCGTTCAACTAAATTCTTTTGTTACCGGACTCAAATTTTTCTTTCGTGAACATCAAAATGGAATGGTGAGATCAGGTTCGTTTTTTATTTCTCAAAACATATCCGAAATTCCAATTTTCCTGTCTACAACTTTAACTTTAATAATAATTATCTACTGGTGTGTCGGTCTGTATCCAGGAGTAACGGAGTTCTTCGTATTTACCTTTATTATTTTGATCGAATATCAATATTCCTATAGCTTGAGTGTATTGTTTGTTGGTATCATTTTCAAACGGCTTGATATTATTCTCAATATCGCTCCATTAATAAGAATCGTTATGATGTATCTTGGAGGATATTTAATTAACGACATTTCCATTCCACCATACATGGATTGGTTGAAATATTTGTCATGGCATCGTTATGGTTATGAAATTTTGGTTGTCAACCAATGGCATAATGTCAAAGACATTAAATGTGAATTTCAGAAATCATGTTACAAAACTGGTCAGGATGTTATTGATTATTATAATTTTAAAAGTTCGAAAGTGATTTTCGATGTTGTAATGTTAATAATATTGATGGTGTGCTTCCGAATAGCTGGTTTGATAGTTTTGATTATGCGCAGCAGAGAACGTAAATTGAATTGAATGGTAAAAAAAAATGATCGTGATAAAAATCTTATTTGATTATATATAATATCTATGTCTTTCCCAATAAATACTTTGGAATATTATTATGATTCTAAAATTAGATATTGATGCTGATCGTTTGTGATCAAAGTCTCTCTTCATTCTATTGTTCATGATTTAAATTATAAGTTTGAAATTCTAAGTTATGTTTTAGCTTATTTTTATAATATCGAATAAAACTGAGCAAGTAATTTTGATTTATTATAACAATTGCACTTATCATTATAATCTATATTTATTTCATTTTAATGTAATTTCTTTTATTATTTATCTTTTATTTAAAAAAAATTAAATTCTTTTAAATATTTTATTATATCAACTCAGTAATTTTTATGAAATTTATTTCATTTGATTTTTTCCTTACAGTTAAAATTCTTGAATCAAATCATAATAAATATGCCTATTAAATAATTAAATTACTTCTGAATTTAAAATATTTTAAGCTTGACATATTAACAACGTTTTTCAAGTAATTAAATATTTCATTA
>JBBMOY010656652.1:0-11477 GCA_037951405.1 Platydemus manokwari | reverse complement strand
AATCAGAAGTTAAGAATGGCGAATAGAAATAAAAATAAAATAAAATCTTATAAAGGATCAAAATAAAACGATAAAATAATTAATAATATGCAAAACAATAGAGAATATATACAACAAATAGAATAATATTACGATAATAATAACTATAAAGGTTAAAATATACATTTTAAAGTAATATTAAAAACAATAAGGCCATTATAATTATTAAAATAGGTCATTTAATAATTTTTAAGGTGAATATTAAATAAATTAAGTAATAATATTGGAACAGAAAATCGGGAGATAGACAGTGATCACGTGGAAGGGATGTAAAATGCAAATTAATATAAAAAGAATTTATGTAATGCAATACAATAAGGTTAATTAACTAAGTAAACGCTATGTATTAATTTAGAGAAATCTGCTATGCAACAAATATAGCTGCATACGCTGTGAATATTTTTAATGTATTTTTAGTTGAGTTGGTAGAAAACTTACCAGTAAAATTATTGTGACCTTACCCATTACAGGATTAATTATCGATAACAACTAGAAGCAGTGTCTGTGTTGGTATTTTCGAATGAAGTAAGGAGTGAGTTCTCGTTCGTAAAACTTAAAATTATATATTTAAATAGGTGTTGGATTATAGAAGGAATTAAGATTTATGGAAAGGAGTATATTGATTTTGGTTAGTGCCAGACATAATATCTTCATTAATAATTTTAAGAATTATTAGATTTATAATCACTATAATAATAATAATAATTATTATTATTATTATTACATAGAGCTGAATTCGAAATAATAGATTAAAATCAGCTTGAGATGACTGGATAAAAAAATATCTGCCAACTGAAAAAAGATATCCAAATAAAAAGAGAATCTTTTGAGAAAATCTTTCTCTCATGCTGAGAAACAGCAATCAGTCACAAAGAAATCTGATTTTGAGAGTTTTAGAGTTGCTCCAAAAAGAATTGATAATATTTTGAGCTTTTTGTGTGTAGCTTTTGAACTGTTCGTTTCGATTTATCATTCGATCAGATTTGATTTTGAAGATTGGAACGGTGCTGAATTAATTATTGAACGCATTTTATAATAATAGTAAGTTGATGTTAACAATGGGAATGGATTAAAGTTATAAACTAGTTAATCGATAACAATGATAACACTGAATATAATAATAATAATAATAATAATAATAATAATAATAATAATAATAATTATTATTATTATTATTATTATTATTATAACAATAATAATAAATTTATATTATATTATATTATATTATATTATATTAAAATCCCCATGAAATCACATAAAATGTTTTAAATTAACATTTGGTGCAGGAAATACTTGTATAAATCTAGTGATCCATGCTGTAACCGTCTGATTAAATTGCCAAAATCCCCAAAGTCCAACAAAATTAATAATAATTATCATTATAATTATAACCATTAAAATGATAATCGATAATTTTTATTGCTACTAATAATAATGATAATAATAACTAATAATAATAAAAACAATAATAAATATTTTATTCCATAAATATATGATTATTATAATGAAGTATTAAAAACAAATGTTGTGATAATATTTCTATCCTTGTTAATAACTTGATTTCGCTGAGAATAACTCATTATCACATTCCCATTTTGAAAATTTCCATCTTGTCTTTTAATATTAAAGATATCAGTCTGCTTTAAAGATGTATTGTCTTGTCAAATTAAGTTGTTCCAACCATTTTTTGTTGCACGACATGTTCATCTCTGATCCCACAAATGAAACTCATCTCAACGCAATAACAAGATCGGTAAAATACGAAAACGATCTTCATAACGATTAAATCTCCACAGCAAATCAACTAATTTCATACACATACAACTACCTGTGAAAAGGGAGCTTAATCGAATTATGTTATTATTTCAGAGCTTATTATTTCACACACATGAAACGAAGAAATTCAGTTCTGATATCGTGGAACAAAATATTTCTCACACACAAGTCAATGAACCTCAATATATTCGAACTTGCTCATAAATTATTCTTATCCTGCACGACTTAGTTATCGAGAAATATTCGATTGATGATGGAAACGAACAGACGATGAACATTTATCACTAGTTTATGCCTCGATTCATGTCTAATTAGGTAGTAATTAATGGCACATTAATTAATTTATTGTTAACTGATCTACAGACTAAATAATGAGATTAAAACAAACAGCACTCTCAAACGAGCACAAAATGAATATCGAAAACCAGAATTTATCTTCTGAAGTGTTCATAAAATATTCCACAAAGCACTTCACTCACCTGATTTGATTCAAAGGATTTGATTGTTAGAAATGAAAATTCAACACATATTGTTTAATATCCTGATTTTATCTTTTTATAGCAATCCATGAATATATTCCAAATATAATATTGATAATGATTTGTGAGCTAGATGGTGAGGGAGCTAGTTTATCTTTGAGATAAATTATTCATGATCTAGACCAGTGGTTCTCAAAGTGGTCTTTGAAAGATCAGGGGGTACATATATGGTGTCCATGGGGCAAGGATAAGTTTTCGAGATAACTGATTAAAACAAATTATTTAATACTGATTGTTTTGCATAAAAAGAGAAGAGAAAATTTCAGACAATATAATGCGGATTATCTTAAATATGGCTTTATTCCGTCAATTTACGACGAGCCATTACATTTTACTTAATTTGTGAGAAAACATTGGCAAACGGAGTCATGAGGTCTTCAAAACTGAAAGAGCATTTTGGGAAGCTGCATCTCAATAAAGCCGACAAGGATATAAATTATTTCAAAGACTTACTCGATATGTACACCAAGAAGAAAACTTTAGTAGACATGTTATCTACTAAGGCACATAAAAACGATGATGGTCTGAGTGCCTCTTACAACATTGACCGCCTAATTGCTAATGCAATTACAATTGGTGAAACTTTGATCTCTCCGGTTATTCGTGAGGTAATGACAATTGTTCTAAAGAAAGATTCGGAATCAGTTTTGAGAGCTATCTCTATGAGTAATAATGTATTGTACAGAGGCAAATTGACGAAATGAAATAAATGATTCGTAATCTAAATGATGACTGATCTCTAGATGATTTATGAGCTAGATGATAATTGAGATAATTTGAGATCATTTTTATCCACTAATAAACGAATTAGAAAATAGTGTGCTCGAGTTCTTATCCGATATCGATCAGTAACAAAGACAGCGAAACCAATCAATGGGTGAAGTATCTTGTGATATGTTCAAGAATGATTCCATTATCAAACTCTAGTAACTCTTAAAAATAGGTTTTCTGAATACCACAAATGCGATTCCCTTTGTACTTCCAAATCCTTCAACTTATAAATTTTTTGTTTCATTTTTTTTTACAAAATATTTTACACATAATTTTCAAAAACAAATTATATTATTATTGTTAAAATCGGTTGGAAAACGCTTCGATATTTCTGGGAATTTCTTTGTTCACTAACGGATTATTTCGTAAATGAGAATGATTGATGATGGATATTTATTCTTTATAATTATTTTATAGATATTTTAACCCACCCAAATTGACCAGAACGAATTGTTTTCAGACTCATTTGTGTCACACGTGACTTGTGGACCTGTTCAAATCCATTTATTGATTGAAATATCTGTTTAGATAATTAAAACAAAAATTTGAGACATATTGTTTTCTCGATAAGATGGGTTTACTCTTCAAAATTAATTTCACTTTTAATCCAATGAATACAATCAGACTCAGTGTATCAATTTTTAACTTTCACCATCAATTTATACTTTATTTAGACAACTAATCTCTCGATTCTCCTTCGCCCTGGCTGGATTGTCTCGATTGATTTATATTTTCGTAAATGAATCTGGTGACTTTATTGATTTTTTGTTGTTTATCTTGATAATTCATTAAATAATTATTTGAAGAATTTTTAAATTTTAGAAAGTTTGTGCTAATATTTTGTTTAAATGATATTTCCATTACACGTATCATTAATAATATCATCGAATTGTATACTTTTCTATGAACAATTTCCTTAAATAAATGGTTTGAATATTTTAATTAAATGTATTTTGTGGGTTGAACTACTTAACTTACGATCAATGTGTTGGGGTTTTGGAATACCCAATTTGTGTGCATGAAATTTTTAAGTGTATAACAGTAGCCAATTTAATTACCAATTATATTTTTATCTTTTTTTTCGCTCTGGGCAAAAGGTTAACAAAATATAATTCTTAAAAATGAAATGAAATAAATGATTTTGTAAATAAAAATAAAATCATAAATTAGAACCGTTTATAATTAACCCTAAAACTAATAATAACCCAAAAAATATTTTACCCAACAACTAAAATATAGCCCTTATTAAAAATACCCTGATATTAAAATCACCCGCATTAAAATAAATTACCCTTATTTTTAAATAAATGGATTCGGCTGCCAACAAGAAATAAGCCCTGAATAAAATAAATTCCCTTTTTTAAATAATAAAGAACATCAATATCCGCACGTATAATGCGATGACAACCCGCATTTAAAAGAAATTCGTTTGGATTAAAATGAAAAGAGCCGCATTTTAATCGAAATCCGAGATCAATAAATTCCCGTATGAATAGGCCCATAAAATCAATAGGCCTTTGCCCGAAAATAGACAGAAACCGCTAGCGTAGTGTGCCCGTTATCGAAATTCGAAGTATTCATTGCCGAAGTCGATCAAGCCGAAGTCAATTTCCCTGATGCCAGTATATGCCCAGATTTATCTGGAGGATCAATTATGATAATTAATATTCAATTTGTTCGAGAAGAAGTCCAAGGATCGAGTAAGATAATTCCTGTAAAATAATCGACAATTTACAACATCAACGTCGTATATTCTTCCTATTTATAGGGTTAAACCCAAAGTCCTTATGTAAACGTTTCTACTCCTCTTGGAAGCATTGTTAACCGGAGCCTTTGTCCAGAATTGTGCTTAAAATCTTGCCGTTTTAGTGTATAAAAGTATTGTTATATTTAAACATAGCTGTAGTAATTTATAATAATCGTATAAAAGTAGTCATTAGTGGTATGAAAGCAGACATTTTTTTTGTAATTTAGTAGCAATAAAAGTTTTAGCGAACGTAACTGAGTTGACTTTTAGATTTGACAAGTGTCGCAGGTTCATTTCATTAATTCAATAGAATCACTTCATTGTCAACTCATCAGCTTTTTAGAAGGGTGTAAAGAGGCGTTTAATAATAAAAATAAGAGACTGATAAAATCAAAAGCAATATCATTGAGCCGTTCATCCCGTTTTCATACGAGGATTGATACGATAAAGGTGAAGAAAGATCATTAGAAAACAATAGGTTTAGTTGACACCTGGGGGTTTTTAGAACTCCGAGAGACTGATAAGAATCTGATATTGCACAACCAAAATCCAAAATACAAACAGAAATAAAATATCACAAACAAGCAACCCCAAAATCGAACAAATTCATATTTTATTGGATAGTGCCAACTAACAAATAAATATTCTCTTATAAATCTTTCATTATAATAATGTTTGATAATAATTATCATCTTTATTTTAATTATTATCATTTAAATAATTATTTTTAATCTGCTATAATATAATGTCATTTTAAAGCTATATATATGTGTGTGTGTGTGTCTGAATAATCGTATCTAAAATTAGTATCGTCTCCTTAGCAATGAAGAAAAAAGTACGGTTGATTAAAATATTTAATGTTGTAAATAAATTGTAAATCTTTTAACTGTTGGCTACGTGATATTCTATTCGGTATAACAATGATCTCATTGTCGTTGGTACTAATGGGAATACTACTAGCACATCGGTTATACCATGAACCTATTGGGTGTGTTGAAAGATTTTTATTATGTTTCAATATGTAAACCGTCACATAAACGGATTTTTCTCTTCTGACCGGCCGAATATCAATCTCTAGAATTTATCAATAATATATAACTTCATTTTATAGATATAATCGCAGTTAGTTATATTATGTTATCAAGATAGCATGGATAAAGAGATATTAATTAGAATCTCTAGAAATTTTGGGAAATGCTCTACTGCATTTATCGTCTCTGTTGAATTAATAGACTTCTTCAACTCTCGCTATATCCGAGGTAAAGATTTGTCGTGCACTGTCTTTTCGCATTCTTGGATTCGTTCTGTAATTCTGTAGTGCATGCTAGAACGTAATAATATGATTCCGTATTGTCTCGGTTCTCACGCGAAATTACTATTTGCCGTCTCCATTTTAATTAGTAGAAATGTGGTTATCGCAATTCACGAGGAGGCTGTAAAATATTCTTGAATGAAGAAAGACATGTGTAGTTAAACCAGTTTCGTTTGTTTTACTTTATTCGTTAATTTTGATAATTGAGATACTCATTTGGTGGTGAAACAATTTGGAAATAATATTCATAATAACATTTGAGGGGATTTGAGGGGGTCTAGACTAACTGATTAAGAAGAACATAAAACCATTGGAGCCATAAATCCATAAAATTCAATTATCATCAGTTCGATCTTGTTACCAAGCAACTAAATTAAAAATTTATTATCGAGAGATAAGCATAAAATCTGAAATATCTCGTTCAATCTAACATATCCAGCTATTTGCATGTCGAGTCGAGAAATGGAGGTTCCCCATCATTCATTACATAGCGGATATTGTTGTCAATTTATTCGAAATCTCATTCATCCATCACAAGTTCAGAGATTGATTTAACGGTTTTGTTTCGCAATAGAAATTTACTTTATTATTGTTGGCTTTTTCTTCACGATTTGTTTATAATCATTCTTATCATTGATAATTCAAATTATTATTTCCTACACATTCCTAACAAAATTAAAACTCCGATTGAAGTTGATAAAATATTGTAATTGATTTTATCTGTAGTTTGAGCCGTCAAAATATTATATTTTTCGTAAACAACACGCTTTATTGACACACCAGGAAAGTGGAATATTTTTTTTTAATGAAAATCCATAACGTCAGCTTGTTATCCGAGAAATCTACGCTATAACCGAACGGTTATGAATACAGAATGAGATGAATGAAATATTTATTGTTGACGTATTTTTGACTTGATAGATGAAGTCATTAATCTAGACCCGAAATATTAAAGCAATCAATAGAAGATGTCAAGAATCTATCAATGGCCTAATTTTTCAAGCGGATTATATCAACCAGTTTTTATCAAACAAAAATTGACAGTCAGTCAACTCATTGATATTTAATGATGTGAGAATATATATATATCGGAATAGGGAGTCCGATGTTTTCATTAATATTTAAATTCGATCAGTGTTTTACTATACGATTATTGGACTACTCATAAATAACCACCCCTATTTCAATTTGATGATCTCAAGCTCAAAGATAGTTCTTAGAATATTTGTAATATTATGAAAATGAAGTGTATATTGCTTATTGTAGTTTCTAAAGATTTCACACATATTGTTTGATGTGGAGATATCACATGTAGAGAATCATTTATTTCGATTTGACATAAATTAGCTCAGAATATCAGAATATCAAAGGATCGGGAATTTTATAGGATCAATAATTTTATCCATCATTTCCATCGGATATATTTGTTTTAATGAATAGGATAAAATGTGTCACTTGATTTATTATTTTGATGTTTTGTGATTCATTTTCTTTCGTCTGGTTATTGTTTTAAAAATTATATCGGTCAGCTTGTAAGCCGCTATTATTTTGAAAACCACCTATTAAACATGAACTAAAAAGCCCCGACATCGAATTATATTAAAATGTATTTATTAATAAAATACATGGTGACTTTGTTAATATTATTTCCTTGGAACAGTGGATCTATTATTTGGAATCTTATGGTGCTATATGACAGAGGTGGCCAACTTTTGTGTACGTAAAATCGACTTTTCATTTGAATAACATCTCAAACGATAGACTAAAATTGACTTCAAGATCGACCGCGGTTGGCCACCCCTGCTATATGAGACATGAAAAAGCTTCAGAAACCAATCCAAACCCAATCGTTCTATTGGTAACGTATGTCTTCTTCGATCATTACGTACAAAATAAGAACCTGGAAACAAATAAATTACAATGACTGGATCCATCAATCACATGTCCGCCTGCCCCAATTGAAACTGATAAATTATCTCGTACTTACTCATTTAACCAAAGGAAATCTTTTTACAACATCCAATTAATTGCTCACGACGCCGATGTCGATTTAGAAAACTCGGAATGATGTCATCAAATTTTAATTAACATTTTTAAATAGAAGATTGCCATGAGCATCCCGTATTCGATGGAAATAATTGATGAGAGATATTTAATATGGAATGGATAAAATATTATAGAACAGTGGCATTTATATTTATTATAATCTCCAGAATTTGTTGGTTCAAATTTCGATTTTGCGAATCAGGAATGAGTCTTACCGAAGAAATAGAAGATGAATAAAATGATTGATAATAATAAACTAATAATGAATGATTTGATAGCAAAATATCACGATCAAGCACTACATATAATAATTCTGAATTTTCCAGAAATCCATTTTTAATTAGAGATTCTAAAAGAACTATAATAAATAAATAAAATAGTCCAGTGGAACAACACATCTAATACAATAGCTAAATAGAAAAATATATCAAGGTTTTTAAAATATCTCATAACTTCATTTTGTTTTAAATGCTTTGATTAACTTTTCTATTCTCTCATAATGTTTTCCAATTTATCTTGATATTCAGCCAATATATTGGATAACTTGGCTCTCACAAATGCTGCACCCACAAAACGTAAAGTTTCTGGATCTGATTATGTAGGGATTCTTTTTCCTTTGACTGTGATTTGTAATCATTGGCACAGAGTCATTCTGGGGTTTGAGTCATATTGTGGAGCACAAAGGCGTATTAGATTGTAACTAAACATCTATGGAACAACAGCTTCTTTCATAAAAACCAAGTTAACATCAATATACACAATGAAAATCTATTGAAAGTTATAAGAGATACAATTTTCATTACTGCGAGCATTTAAAATTGGAATAAATTTTTATAGATTTAGCTTTGTATAAAATTTAATTCTTTTGGATTTCACTGAAATTCTCAGAACCCAATGATATAAATCGAATGATTATCTTTCTTATGGTTTGTCAGTTCCCTAAGGGTATTTCAGGCTTTATCAAGTCATTTTCATTATGTGCTGCGTTACAGGTCCGTGGCTAGTAACTTCATCACTATCAAAACCAATACATTTAAATCTTTTGCTAAGCAGAGCATTGACTTTTCTGGAAAATAAATGTGAATCTCATGAACTCTGTTCCAGTGCATCTGGACTTGAAAGATTATTAAGTATCTTTAGTTGACATTGGGATTAGCACCAAACATGTTCTTAATGTTGCTCACTGTACTTAAAGCGATGTTATTGAAGTCAGCAATTTCCAATGAATAACAACATCTGAATGGTTTAGAATTCTAATTAACTACTTACCTCATAAAATTATTATAAAGTTATAAATAAATATTAGTGAAGGAAATTGAATAATTCGCGTTGCTATTAGATGTAGAAAATTTATTATGGCAGTTTTAACTGATAAAATGATAAATTAAAAGAAACAAAAGCTAACATTTATTAACCTGTAGAGTGTCAATATCAATATATTTATTTCGTCAGTCGAAAATGTAAACACAGACAAGGGAAAATTCCAACCATTAATAAAGAGATCAGTCGGAATACTATTATTCTATTGGAATTATTAACCTACTGGAATTGAATGGAATCGATTATCAAAATTCTATTTTTCCAATTGGTGTAAACTGAAATTCCTTCCGGTTATTTCCAAGCATTAAAAACAAATTTTATTTGCTGGTTAAAATTGGCCGGAAAACTTTGTGAAGCAAAAAATATTTGCAAATTATTCTTTTCAATGTCAGCTGAATGATTCTTTGTTTTGGCAATCAATATGCCGTCGAATGATGTAAGAAGTCTCATATTCTTGGTGGGATATATCATTATATAAATTCAAAACTTTGATTTGTATTTTATGAAAAGGTTTAAATAGCTCTTAACGAACTTGACCTAAACTCTAAATATTAATGCTTATTGACTTCTCTCTAAATTTAAATTCCCACTAAGGTCAAACTCCTAACCATCTAAAATAGATTTACGAACTCATATTTATCTCCTAGCAGTGCCTTGGTATACCGTATCAGGTACGTTTACCATGACTATTCTTCCATAATTTAAATTACCTTCAACGTTCCTAACAAACACTTATATCTCACCACAAAGATAATAATATAATTACCTATTTGCTTTCTTTCATCTCTCTCTAAATGGCTATATATGACATCACTCATCCTTATATATGAATTTCGAACACAAACTTTTGCAGTACATCAGTAGTCTGGCTAATAAAAATGTACCTATGAATTCACACCATTATCATTATTTATTGTAACACTTGAACCAATTTCACCGATATTTCCCTGTTTATTTTATTCAGCATTCGATTATGTAATATCTAATATTAATTCCTTCTTTACGTCAATCCTTTCCACTTATCACCATACAATATTACCAACAATTACTTGCAGATAAACAAGCTACTCTGCTTGCATAACTATTTATATTTAACCGGTTCTAATCACACTGGATTTCTAAATAATGATTGCTATTAAATAGGATTCTGGTGTTTTGATGAATAATGTGGTCTGATTTATTTGATTTACAGAATTTTAACATTTAAAAATCTCAAACATGAAATCTTAATTTTTTTTTAATTTTTATTTTATTTATTTTAAATATAATAATTAAATCTGATTTTTTAACTAATATTTCTTGGAAATTATTGTAAAAATCATTATCATTTTTACAACTGAAATAAATCAACATTAATAAAAATAACACATAAAATAATAGTTTTTACATGAATAATAAAATAATTTCATATCGATAGCCACTACTATTTTAAAAAACCACACATTCAAAACAAACTAAAAAGCCAAGCCACCAACAACCTATTTAAATACGAATATTTAAACAAATAGATTTAATTTTATGTAAATATGATTTTTTATGAAATTAGAATTTAATTTGAATAAAAATTTAATTCATATAAAATATCTCACAATATCATTCATAAAAATAATAAAATAATAATTATTTATATAAATAATGTAGTAATATTAATTATACAATTCATTATCAGAATAATATTAGAATGTTATAATAAAATGATTGCTCAAGTACATCTCCATTTAATTCTTCTGTTATTTGCGCCATTGTTAAAGGTTATTGACAATTTTTAACATTAATTGCATGAACAATTTTTATTTTTGCATGAAAAACATTTTTTTTTATGAAAATTCAGGGGAATTTTGTAATTGACGGGAATATTATATAGTAATATATAATTATATATAATATAATATAATACATAATTTAAACCCCAATTTATAATCCCTAT
>JBBMOY010655542.1:0-11479 GCA_037951405.1 Platydemus manokwari | reverse complement strand
TCATTGTGCTGGTAGTTCTCCTTCGCCATACAATAATATTCATTGAAAACTTTCATTCATTTATCTTATAAAATCGGGCGAAATTTTTGAAACACCATGTATATATATAATCGAATAATGCTATTCATCCCGAGGCTAATTTTTTAAATTTAATTTACAGTAATATTATAAAGATAATCAAATTAAAAATATTTTGACTTAGTACGATAAAGAATATTTACTTCCTGCATATGGACTTTCTTGTTTTAACTGAATTCGCTGATCATATCTCGCCACTGCATTTTGTGAATTAAGATGAATAATATTTTCCAAAAGCTTTTTAATAAAAACCCGAGAGTGTAGACTACTACTAATAATAAACACATTAATTACATTCTCAACAAAATTTAAAAAATATATCATAATTAAGGTATGATTAAACATCAAATAAAGAGAATAAACATTATAAGACAATATATCTGGTGAATTGTGATATTATTTTACAGAAATCTATGAGAACTGAACCAAGCCCAAAATGACCAATAAAGCCTATAAAATGACAAGATCGAGTAGAATAAGATTATGTAGAATATTTTCTAATTGAAAGTTTTCCCAATGAGAAAATCATTTAACTTTCAATGGCCTTTCAATCTTAATTATCATCAATTTATCAAAAATAAACATTTATATAAATAAATAAAATGCTTATGAGCCACCCAAAACAAATAATGTAGCTATATGATTGGCAAACTAAAATAATTTCAAATGCTTTCGAAGAGAAAAATATCCCGAAAATTAAATCCAAAAAATCTTTAAAATTTTAAAAATTAATAAAAAATGTCATCTCTGAACTCGGAATTAATGTTTCAAAAATTCAATTAAATATTTGGCAAATATAATTTTCATCTCTTTCATGACAAAATGTACATTGGAGCAGGTTATATGTGAGAAAATATATCGCTTAACAAGTTCACATTCAATGTATCATATGTGATTCAAAAGCAAGCTATTAACAGATAAGAATTTATGCAACATAAGCATTTGGATCACATATGATACATAAACAAATATCTATGTTAGTTGAATCAAATATGATTCATGGGCAGTGAAAAAATTTTTAATTTCAAATGAAAAATGTATTAATTCTCTAAATTCTATTTCATAAAACAAATGAAGTTTAAAATAATATTTAATCATTACTCTCAGATGATTCATTAGACTGGGTTGTGGAATACTTAAAAAATATCAATACAAGTCTCTATTCTCAATATAATCGTTATTGATGTCAAAAACATCGTGAAGTTTTACTCTTCTACGTCCAAGCTATTGACAAGCCAATTACAAATATCACAAAGCACACGCGTGTATCTCGTTTCGTTAAAAGTCATTAATTTCACAAATAATTTATAAGGTAATCACTTAATGAAACATGAATATCATAAATATATAACAATTAAACACGTGTTTGTTAATTTTTATAATAAATGATGTTCGATTTATCAATTGTTTTGAAAAAAACACCGAATATAAGCACGAGAATTTTTAGTCTCAAAAATAATTTATAAATAAAGCCGTAGATTCAGTTAAAATCAAAACATTTATTACGTTGTGGTTTGTTAAAAAAAATGTAAAAATTACCATTCGTCTTGAAATAAGAAATCTGGCAATAAATATTCTTTTTGTGCATACTGATCGCAATTCATGATGATATTTAGAATCAAAGCAATTTCCAAATGGACAAAGTATGTCATTTCACTAGATAAAATAAAAAAGTAGTTTTGTTTCGAATAGAGATAATATAAAATTTAAAAATCAATAATATAAACTACTCCAAAGCAATTATTAAATTACATTAAAAAGCATTTCACAGTTGAAAGATTTAAAATTATTGTCTCTGAAATCAACTATTCTCAATAAGCATTTACTTTACAATATTAATAACAAAGCAATTTACGAATCAATATGCATTAATAATAATAAATGTGACATTAAATATTAATATTTAATAATAATAATAATAATTACTTAACAGGAATTTCAATAAAAATCGAAAGCAAGGCATTATGAAGTTTTTTAATTACACAAAGATCTTCTAAATGAACAGTTTAATAAAATCAAAATTAATTTAAAAATTAATTTACCATCTCGAAATTCATCAGCAAAATAATAGTCGAGTTTATAATTTTCAATAAATACTTTAATAATAAATCGAATAATAAATAAGCCATTGTATATTTGTCTAACGAAAATGGAATCCCTGAAAATGAAAATAATTATATTAATTCGAAATTTATAGCCAATAATGTAGAATTTCAAAAATAATTAGTAAAGTAAATTATGAGCAAAAATCAAAATAAACTAATATAAATCGTTTACTTTGACAATGCATCAGAACATTCTGAACTTCTTTTCAGTTCCTCTGATCTAATGAGAAACACGTTTATACAATTAATCAGATTTCTTGATTGAGAATTTTCTTCATTAATTGAATTGATAATATTTAATAATTTTTTGGTAATTAATTCGCTTTCAGTTCTAAAATTAAGCTTTAAGATTTTTAGAAATGACAAATATTTTAACTTTACATGGAATAGTCTGGATCATATTTAAAGGACAAAAACTGATTCCAAAATGGATCTGGTGGACTTAAATTTTCCTGACTAAAAAATTTAGTTAGGTATGAATTTTTGTCTATATGATTTAAGTCGCTGAAAGCTGAGCCCATTTTACTTAGTATGAATTACGTAATTATAAATTTGAAAAAATTAATTTTAAAGTTAATTGTTTACTACACTTTGGATTTTTAAAACAAATGCTGAACACTAGGAAAAAAAGCACAAATTATGGTAGTCATTGTTTGAACAATGAATAGCAGGTATATTTTCATTTAAATATATTTCATTGTACTTATACTTTGAAATTTGGAAATGAAAGACTTAAAAAACTCTAAAAAATTGAAATAAACTATTTGATTAAATAAATTACGAGAATAGCTATGCTAACTAACGATTCCAGGTGAGTATCTCATTTAAATTCATTGGTAGATTTCGTGAACCATCAGTAAATTAAATTTAACTCATACACGCTCGCCGCCTTTTGGTATTAATAAGCAGATTTACTTACCCAAATCTAATTAAAGAAACAAAGTATCAGAAATATTCTAACTTTACCCATATTTATGCAGAGATTCATATGGATATATAAGTATCTTTTAAATAACATACTGCTCTCTTTCGACACTATAAACTGTAAAATTCGAAAAAGGGCAATCTTAGATATAAATATTAACTATCATTTTTTAATTAATTTTGCTAACTCTATTAAAAATTTTCATAAATTCAGACGTTGATGTTACTTGTGTCCTAAGCAACAGAGAGCGATTCATATGTATCTAGACATGATTCCGATTGTAAAATATTTTACTCAGGATAAAAGCCAGTTTGTTCATTTGTTATTAATTGCACTGACATTAAATTTGGATACCGTCAATGTTAGTTATTCACAAGTAATTCTAAACAATACAAGTTTCATAATAAATATGTATTTGAGTAAATTCGAAACCGATAATCTGTTAATAGAGTAAAGCTCAGTCCAATAGACAATTTAATTAAAGACTTAATTTCAGCCATAAGTAAATTATAATATGGATTCTCATTATGTACTACAAACCCTATGGAATCCTGCATACCAGTGATCCACCTATTCGTCACAAGTGCGAATAAAAACCCATTTTGTAATTATGAAAGAAATAAAGATCAGTACAAATGTGTTTTGAGTCAATGTGCCTTATAATTAAAAAAATGTTCGAGAAAAGACAAAATACTGACTATTTAGCTTTAAACTTGAATAATGAACCCGAGATTAGTAAAATATATGTCATAAAACAAAGTAGTCATAAATGTAAATCAAGATCAGAAGACGAGGAGAATTTCAAAAACCTAAGGCAATTGCTATCCTTGGAAAAAATTAAGCTCTAAGAATAGGATAAACTGTCAGAAAACATATTATTTATCAACTTTGGACAAAAGTGATTAAACAAAAATGTACGGATATGACCTATAGTTATGACCTATAGGTACGACTTATATAATGAAGTTCATTATATAAAACATAAGGTTCTTTTAACAAAATAATTATGTTTTTAAAATTTTAATTGATTTTGATATCATTTAAATTTTCGATGAAATAATCGATTGAAAAAATGTAAAGTAACTTACAAACTTAAAAGTATATCAATTATAAACCATCAGTAATATCTATTTTTATGATTTAAATTAAATTAAATCACTCTAAGCATTTCTATTCATGTTAAAATGTAAGCAGTTTCATCTCAAAAATTTGATCATGATGAAATTTTCGACGAAATGATCAGATGTAATTTTGACGCGATTTTATATGTGCTCGATGTCAGTGCTTTATTTGTCAGTAAAATTAGCTGAATTATTTTAAGAATACGCTTTATTAAACCAGATAAAAGTGTGTCGAAGATCCAAACGCAAAAGGGGTATATCCTTTGCAATATGTTTAAATTCATCGTTGGCGATCAGTTCTGGAGAGATAATCTTCTTGGCTGTAATTTTTATATTGAATAGGGCAATCACACCTATTTTCAGTTAAATTATAAATCTGGAAGGTTGTCATGGTTTTTATTTGTCTCAAGAATTTTTCAATTGAGATTTGTGTTTTGTTTCGGTCATCTGAATTCTAAATTGGTAGGACTTAACGCATGATCGTATGGGTAATATTTTTAGTAGATTTTATTACTATGGATTAGAATCAGTTATGGGGGACTGGATAGGATACCGACAATACATTTATTAGAATTAAATTTATTAATTAAAACTTACAAAGGTTTTATTATTCCACGATATTGATCAAAGGTTATAACAGACTTTCGTTTGGATATGAGTCTAAATCTTAGCAACTTTTGTTATACTGTTGGGGTATTAATTAATAATAAGACCTGAAAATTATAATTTAAACTACAATTGTCACAAGCTCGATTATGAACAGATACAGTCAATATCACAATAATAGTCAATAACAAATTATCATACAAGACGAGATCAGCGCCCAAAAGTCAAACAGAGAATAGAAAACAACCAAAAAGACTGGCTCCTGAAAATCACGTAAAATTCAAGTATAAAATATAGGTTACCGACCAAACAAAACTGGCAGTTATTTATGGTTGATATCATGGATCTTCGTTTTTCATTTGCTGAATTCCCTCGCACACAGGCATGCTTATAATTTTCTTGCATCTCTTGTGCCATTGGCTGTCATTTGTTGGTATGAACCAATCAATTTTTAACTTCTAAATATGAGTAAATATTGTAAAGAATTTGATTGGTTGTTGACACGTACGTTTATCAGATCTAGGTGTGTCAAACCTTTGTAGGGTTATTTCCCTGGTTCTTGTAAGCATTTTGGCTGATATTGTGACCTACCCAACAATAAGCTCAACGATCACAGTCGCAGGAATACAATCTTATCTAAATATTTGATAAACATACAATAGAATGAGACAAAACTTTTTATAAAATTTATTTGAAGATTCGTTTAAGTATTGAGAAAATTTTTGTTGTTAATTTAATTATCACTTATGATTTGTGATTTATTAATTTCAAGTCTAAAAAAATGAATACTATAAAGCTGACACTTTTCAGCGTGATGAATAAATTTGATTGAATAGAAATTAAAATGGAGGTTTTAAGTTTCCAGTTATTCCGGCATGATCTTCTTTAATGATAAAATTTATTAAGATCCAATTATCTGTAATAAACCGAATCAAATGAATTAATTGAAATTTTCTAAACCTGGTCACTCGTTGTATTTATTTATGTGTGGATCTAACGCTAATGCTTTGTTTCATTCCTGTCACCGAAGAAAAATACTAGTGATCAATGGATAAGTTTAAGTTAAAATACCCAAAATGGCAAGGCAGATATCGCTTTTTTGCTGGAACTATTAGTTGTTACAAAAAGTTGAGTCCATATTTTTGGAGATAAATTTGACAGATATTTCGCCAAATAAAATTGAATTGAGTTATTTTATTTGCTTTTCATATCATTCAATGTTTTATTTTCATTCAGATAGAAGAGCTAATTTGCGTTTTTAATAGGTTTAAGAGTTCGAATAATTATATTACATATTAAAATTAGTATGGGAGAGATTTTTCAAATATTCGTTTAAGTGGCGTTCGAGTATTAAAATAATGACAAAGTGGTCGTAAAATTCAATAATTTTGCATGACTTTACAAACTGATATTTTGATTAATTAAAATGATTACGAAATTAAATTGCCCGATTTAAAAAAAACATTGACTTTTATTACTGACTTAAGTCACTTGAGGCGTAAACTAAGAAAAGGAATAATTTGATTTGATGTAATTATAATTAATTTTTTAATTTAATTTAATTTTGAAATTTAACTTTAATTATATTTTTCTAAAATTTCAAATTAAACGTTAATTTCAGAGGAAAATGAATAAAAACTACAAGAAAATTATATTTCCGTTGTGGTCACATTATTCTGAGTATAAATGTCTCTGTTCTTTGTGTTGGCGAAGCACATTGAATGGCTAATAGTACCGTATTGATAACCAGGACTTAGAAAGTGACCATAAGATCTCCAAAAAATCGTGTAAACAATGGATTTCGGACTTACCCTTCTACAACTAAATAATAAGTAATACATTAAAGATAATTCTACAACTGCCTTGTAATTATTGTCTCTATGGTTAATGCCGTTTGATTTTAAATTGTAAATAACAATTAATTCTCATAATACTTATCAGGCCTCCATCGGCTAGACTGATTGGCTTTAGACGCCGCTATTATATTTAGACTCTCAAAAATTGGCCTCGTCATTTTCGACAACAATATCATGCAGGTCGATTATTTTTCTATGATGCTACTTTTCTTCATAGTCATGATGTTCACAAATTTTGTGCCAAAATATTTTGAAATATTTTTATATATTTTTTACTATTTTATGATTATGAGGTTTAAAATTTCAACAAGATTACAATTAATAATTAAAAAAATATTTTTAATTAATTATATACTTGCAGTCCGTATAATAAACAGTGAAAATGGTTAAGATGTCTAATAGAGACAAAGCTTCTTTTCTAATCACAACACTCTTCTTACATTTTGGAATACAAAGGTTACTTCGACGCGATTAGTAAAATAAACAGCTTCATAAGACCATAAAAAGTTCGAATTTGTCTAATTTTTAATGCCAGACCACTAAAGTTATTTTCAGATATTAAAATGAAAAATTCATAATTTTATTGATTAAATAAATAAATCAACATTTGCCTTGACAAAACATTGAAGATTGTCGAATCATTTTTGAATTCAAAGTTATTATTTGAAAACAAATGTTTTTCGAAAGTAATGTGGTTCAAATTAACGATTTCAATGGCTCACCAGGTGAATTTTTCACATCAGATAAATATAATAAATAATTTTTTCAAATATTTCTATTTTTATCTCAATCTTATAGGTATTCCGGTTTAGATAATTAACAATTCAATCTCAAATCTTGAGTTTAATCTGTCTATACTTTTATTTTATTGTTTTATAAAAATTCCATCAAATCTCTATGGGAAATCTCATTAATTTGATTGGATAGAAATTGTTTTATTATTCAAAAAATCAAATTATAACAAGAATGGTTGATTATACATTTTAAAAAAAATGTAATGTATTTACATTTATCCATCACAATTCAACAGTATAAATAGTGGGAATTTACAATTCTGAAGACAATTTTCTCACTGATTTTCAATATAGTAAAACAAAACTTAAAAGAAAGAGATAGACTTACTGTTTACAACCAATTGGTCGTTATAATTCAAATCGAGAATTTTCAAAAAATATTTGATCGAGGCAAGTTTGGATTAAATAATTGATATAACAATAAATTTTACCGGATATCTACATATTAACATTAAGAAATGAGATGTAGAAAATGATAAATATTTAGTAAAATTTTGAATTGTTGCATTGTCTTGATTGGGAAGTATAAAACTCGTTAGTAACTGTTTAATTAATTTAAGAAGTTAGATTTTGACTTATCAAGTCTTGATTTATTTACTTGAAATTGTTTATATCCTTGCTATTTGATTAAAAATACATAAATTCAAAGCTAGAATAAAAGAATTACTGTTCTGATGAATACATAGATAAAGTGATCGTTTTCGTCGACATTGTAAATATTGATTCAGCAAGTTAAATTTCGAGCCAAGATCAATACATGTCGATTGAGATTGTTCATGACAACAAAGACTTTGCATCCAAATTTAGCAAAAATATTCATAACTTGAAAGTGTACCAAAATGAATTGACAGAAAAATAAAACAAAAGGAGCAGATGTCGTGTGACAATTTTGTTGAACAAATAAATGGCTAATTTTTATCAAATATATGAATAGTAATAGAGTTTACTGATTGGACTGTTGACAATCCCAATAAATAAACATTTTATAGACCTGTTTTGCAGTTTTCATTGTTCGTCAGTGTGTTATTCACCCTATACTACTAGTAGTACTCATACCATGTTCCACACCCAGGTCTATTTCATGTCTGATCAATGTAAATCGACTATTATTGGAAGTGGATTCTAATGAGTAAATCAATAATATCAAAATTAACATGATAATTGTAAGTTGCTACTATTTTATAAAGTGCGCATTGAAAACGGCTGGAAGTCACAAAGCAAAATTATATTTAACTGCAGATGTTTAAATAAATTAATGTATAAAATCGGATTATAAAATCTTTTAAATTCGTTTTTTAGAATTCATTATCTTCACTTTAAAATCCTCACATTTTAATAAAGTATACTTCATAGAATTTAAGGTTGAAATATTCTGATTAGTTAATATTCGAATTTATCCAAATATTTGACTAATTTCATACTGTTGCGTCCAGAAGAATTGAAAGTTGCAAAAGATTTATTTCTAAAAATTCGTGCTAATCAGCACGTACATCAAAAACTTTAAAAATCAACAATATACTCCCCCAAAGCAAATACACAACGTGCCATATTACTCGACTTCCAACTGGCACTTGATCATCTTTACATCAGTATTTATACTTGAGATTTTTGTGTATTTTGCTAATCACGTTTTGATATGATCTTTTGTTTCTCAAGTTTCAAAAGGATATATCGATTTTCTTTGATCAAGATTATTCAATCCTTTTGTGTGTGTTGCTGTGTACTTATGTCCATTTTTTCGAATCAGAATTTTCCATTTACGTCCTTTGATTGGCTGGTTACTTTGCTTCCATGATTTTATATGCATGTATATGCTTAAAGTGCCGAAATAAGGGTTCCAATTTGCAAAATCATTTTTCTTTTGTGTTATTTTATCTTTACTCCCCAATACCTTTATTTGAAAACTATGGGATTTTATATATAATAATACAAGTAAATATCCTGAAAGCCGTTGTGGAAAATTCACAGTGTGATGTAAGAAGTCGATATCAAGCACGGTTTCAAAATTGATACCTCATTCTAAAATTATGTTATTTAATTTCATAAATTTCAATACATTATTATAAATAATTTTATTTTTTGAATTTTTAATGGAATAAACTTATATAAGATTTTAAATGAGAAGGCGACTTGAAAGTAAGCCAAGCAATATGATGTGATATGATAAACGACACCAAAAGAATATCATTGTATTTCAACATGTTTTTCATTACACACATAGGTATTGGGGTATTATAAATGATCAAAATCATTCATCAATGAGGATAAAGCCTCGGAATTAGTTGCATAGGATATTGAAGTAAGAGATGTTAATTTCATTGCCCGTTGGATCATATGAATCTTGGAGAGTAAATTTGAATTGCTGTTACGAAGAAATTGTGATTTCATTTAACCATTAGAGTATTTATAAACTCATATTTTTTTGAAGAAAATATTTGATTGCCCAATTTCCTCAAAATTTGCGTGAATATGAATAAAATTTCAATCGGAAAAAAATAATTCATCAAGAAACAGATGAGAATTTTGATGATGATGATGATGATCATGAAACTGAGCTAGAAACAATATTTCTTCATTTACAGACATAGATTAGCTCCCAACATAAAAGAATCGAGAATAATTTATGCTTTAAATTTATAAATGAAAAATTATAAACAATTTAGGTTTTTTGAAAAATTTATAGTTTTACAAATATTTTTGTTGAATTTCTTTGTGGTTTAATTTTAATTCCAATTATCAGAATGATTTTTTTCTTGACTATTAGCCAATTTACAATTTTCACATAATCGTGAATTGGTGGTTCCAATATTTGGACATTAGAACGCTTCGCATTCCAAACAAATCTAACCAAGACTTCAGGCTTCATTTGAAAATGAATCTCGAATTTATATTTATGTGTTTTGAATGTATTTTAGTTTTTAATAATAATTTAATATTTAATTATTATTCTTGTGTTTTTTAAAAATAGATATTACTGAAATATATACAGGAATCAATTTTGGAATGCAATGCCAAGAAGCCAATCCATCGAAATGTTTTTTAGAAACACTGGAGTAGATAAAATTTCGACTTGAACTTAAATTTTAAATAAAAGTCTGTGAATAGTAATTAGATAAGGGCCAGTCAATGTTTTCTAATTGATAAATCTTAAAAATTCACCTCTTACTCTTATTTTAAACAGTTAAGATATTGAACTATAGACTTTGTTAAGAAGAAAAATTGAATAAAATACTAAAATTATCCTTATCAAAATAAACTGATCAATGTTATTATCAATAATTTTTTAATCAAAAAATGTTGCTAATTTGTTTTATAATCACTGATTATCTGCCAATCAGTAAAACAACACAAATTAAGAATGTGTAGGAAAACAAAAAGAACAATTATGATTATAGTTATTATTTAACGAAATATTCCAATGAAAATAATTTTAATTTTAAAAACAGACTAATTTTAGTTTTTAAATATTACGCTTTATTTCGAAAACTTGCTTAAAATTAATACAGACTAATTACATTCAATAACTTACCATGTATACTCTAAATGACAGTGGGTTCGATTATTAGGCAACTGTACCCAATGATGCTTATTTAGAGTTAAGATTAAACTAAATCGATTATTTGCTTCAGATTTTGACCACGCATGCATACACACACATAATATGCATTTTCTATATTTAATTTTAATACAAAATAGATCTGATTTTATTTATAATTATTTAGATAAACAAGATTTTCAAATTACACATTGCTAAAAAAAATATTTTTTAATAAATGTTGAGGTGATTATTTTAAGAAATTAATAGCTAATTAATAGCTAAGATTTAACAATCGAAGATAAGCTAAAAATGAACAAATTTATATTTTTTTTATTCAAATTTCGAACTGTAAAATAGCTTCATAATCTGAATATTAAAAACCAAAAATAGATTTAAACTAATTTGATTTATTGATTTCTTGTTTGTTACTTCTTTTCCTGATAAAAAATGATTAAT